>WAAG01005082.1:316095-333415 GCA_013390105.1 Tichodroma muraria
TCCCCGCCCGCCGCGGTGGCGGCGGTGGTGGGGTGGCTGGTGCTCGGTCTGTCAGAGCACTGGGGCGCAGTGGTACACAGAATTACAGATTTGGGTTGGAAGGCACCTCTGGAGATCACCCAGTCCAACCCCCCCCAGCCAAGGCAGGGGCACCTGGAGCAGGTGAGACAGGAAAGTGTCCAGGTGGGTTTGGGATGTCTCCGGAGAGGGAGGCTCCACATCCTCCCCGGGCAGCTGGCTGTTCCAGTGCTCGGCCACCCTCGACGTGAAGAAGTTCTTCCTCATGTTGAGGTGTTTGTCTTGTGCTTCAGTTTGCGCCCATTACTCCTTGTCCTGTCGCTGAGCACCACTGAGCAGTGGCAGCATCCTCTGGATACTCCTTGGAGATGTTTGTGTATTTATATAGGATTGATGGGATCCTCTCTCAGCCCTCTCTTCTCTGGGCTAACCAGGTCCAGCTGCCCCAGTCTCTCCTCATCACAGAGATGCTCAAGGCTCATCATCTTTGTGGCCTCTGCTGGATCCTCTCCAGTAGCTCCTTATCTTTCTTAAACTGAGGAGCCCAGAACAGACTTCACCAGCTGTAACTGCCTCCCACCAAAGGCCTGAGGCAAGGAGCACTTTTATGGCCAGCCGTGCTGCCGGAGTTGCCGGACTCGCCTTTATCGCTGTATTTAAATGCAGCGCAGCCCCGGGGCTGAGCCGCCGGACCCGGGCTCGTTTCATTCCTCCACGCCGCGAGGGGGCGCGCTGCCACCCCTCCCGGCTCCCGCCCCGGGCCGCGCATGCGCGGTGATTCAAACGCGATGGCGGCTGGGGCGGCTCGGGGCTGAGGGGAGCGACCCCCGCCCGGCCCCTCGCCCGCCCGCCGCTGCCTCGGCACGATGTCCTCGGAGGGCGGCGACACGGCGGCGGGCGGACAAACGCCTAAAGCTAAGCGGAAAGGTAGCGTGGGGTGAGGGCGGACCCTCGCTGGCTGAGGCGGGAGCCCGGCCCGGCCGAGGGGGGATCCGACCTGAGGCGGGAAGCCCCGCGGGGGGCCCGGCTGAGCTCTCTTTGCCCCTCTTTCAGGAGGAAGAATCGTGCAGTCTCGCTACCTGCAGTTCGATAAGAAGGACAGCAAGAAGGTGCCGAGGCTGCCGAGCTCAAGCGTCGCTCGGCGAAAGGCAGAAAAGGTGTGAGGGGCGGCTTGGACGTGTGGTAGCGAAATACAAAATACTTGGCACGTGTGGGGGAAAACCGTTTCTGCTGGGGTTATGAGGGAGTTGTGATGTGTTACTTGGTGGGAGCTTGGGAGTGTACTCGGGTGACTTACAAAGCTTCAAGGTGCCCTGGGATTTAGTTGTTTATTGTCAGCATTTAAGTTGAAGGTAAGATAATGGTGCTTATATTCTGTCCTAGTTGTATCTTTATTTTCAGGATGCTTCATCAAGTTCCTCTTCATCGAATACTTCTCTGCCATCTTCTAGAACTAAAGCAAGATCGGTTCTCTCTCAGAAACAGACTTCTGCTGGTAGGTTTTACCAGCGTTTAAAAGCTATTCTCTTGTATTTCCAGCCTATGAAACTCTTAACAACTCTAAGATATTGATATTTTGTGTTATTTGCATTACTGGCAGTTATTATTTGTATGCAAAGGAAATTAAGAAACTTTATGTGGGACTAAGACATATCAGTTCCGGTCCTGGCTCTGGAACTGAGTGGTTGGTTGGGTCTTTCTTGCCTTCTGTACAAGGTTTTGAATGGTTCTTTTCCTATGCCCTCACCATTCCTCTGCTGTTTTTATTTGATCTTTCAAATGTGAGTGACTGAAAATCTCTGCAAAGCCGTCTATTTTGATTTCTTTTGTTATTACCAATGATTCCTGTCTGGTATTACTGGTGGTCCTTGGTTGTCTCCACAGATAACCAGTTATTGAGACAAATTATTCCCTTGTTTTCTGTGAATTTGGGCCTCAAAGGGTCTCACTCTATGGGGTCATTGGAGAGTGGGCTTTAGTCATAATATTTTTCTATTCTGGTAGGAATTCCAGTTGGTAACTTTCTTTGGAGGTTCAAGAAAAATAAGTTTTAAGGCTGTTCATTAGAGAATAGGCTCTCATTAGACATTCCTGGGAGGAGAGGGTGTTTCTGATAAGCTCAAGAGGGGCCTTGTCCAGGTGCAGTTCATCAGGGCCCACCGAAGGAGCATTTCTCAAAGTGGGGTGTGAGGGGAGGGATGCAGTCGGCTTCCCTGGGCCCCTACAGCTTGGAATTGTGAACTTGTGCTGAACCTAGTTCTTCTAGTTCTAATTCTTTTAGTCTGATAACAGCTTCTTTCTGCAGGCGTTGATCACAGCTCGTTATATCAGAGTGGTTTTGAGAAGGGTGACTTGCAGTCCACTTTATTAGATGAAGGAAAGATGAAGCTACCAGACCTTGATATTTCTGCTATTAATGGTAAATTTCCATTCATATGCAATTCCTGTTTTGGTTTTTTTTTATTGTTATTTTTAATGTATGTGCTGAAGCTTGGGGATAAGAAATTGTTGTATTCTTGTATATTCACAAAAGGATTTTAAGCAGAGGTACTAAGACCTTTGGAGTTTAAATTAGCCTCTCGATTTGTAGTATCTTTTGGGTGCTCCATTTTTGTTACAGTCAAAAATTAAAGACTACAGTGCTCTTGAGGCTTTGTTCCTATAACAGGTGGATGTCAGCCCTTCTGAAAAGGGCTGGATCGCATTTGTTTGTCACTTAAAGCTAAATGCTCACATGATCCATATCTGCTCATGAATATATTGGAACCAGAAAGAGAGCATGGATTTTTTTTTTTTTATTGGTACACACAATAATTTTGAAATTATCTCTGCCTTTAAAGAACCTGGTGGGCAATTGACCCACCCTATAGACCTTGACAGAAGAGCACACTAACTTTGTTGTTGTGATACAGATAAAAGTGACCCCAAGAAGAGTTCTTATTCAGAATCTGCTTCAGAAGGAGATTCAGAGACAAAGAAAGCAAGCAGAGCGACTGATGAGGTGAGTCTCACTGCTTACATTGGTAAGGATATTTATTTTGAAATGAAGTTTTTCTGCTTATCTTTAATCTGAATTACAGCTGAGGTCCTGGGAGGATCTAAAGCCTCCTTGCAGAAGCCAGTTCTACTGCTGGCAATGTTTGGTGTGTTGATCATATATCTGGACACTGACCAGAGCTTTCCTTCCTTTTCTTGTGGTAAAGAATCTATTCCAGTTATTGCATCTCCTCAGGTGGATTCTTCTTGCATTCCTGCCCATACTCTTTAATTATATCACATTATCTTTTAAGTATTGCCTGGCATTTTTGTTCTTAGAACTAACATTGGTTCAGTCTCTTATAAAGTGCCTTTCTTGGGGATTTCATTCAGTGTAGCACTGGAACTTCAAATTCTCTACTAGAATTATGGAAATCTGCTGAAAATATTATAAAAGGTGGTGGAACAAAGATATGTATTTAATTAACATGAGTGTTTAAAAAACAAGCTTCTCTCATTGAGCTTCCTGTTGGTAGTGATGATTCCAGGCACAAACTGGACTGTTGGTAATTAATTTGGTAATTAATTTGACCACTGAAAAAACAATTGTTTAAATACCAGACTTGATGTAGAATATTCTTTTCTTTTCTGAAGGAAACTGATTCTCCTGATCTGATGGCAGAGCTGGAATCTGAGACACTACTTTTAACTTTCCTAAGAATAAGGGTGAGAGTTGGTCAAGTATTTGATGTTTCAGATAGAACTTGATATTGAGGAATTGTTTAATTTCTTAAATACTTGTATATACATGTAAAAGTTAGGTTTTTATGACTGTATGTGTTTATCATTTGTAAAACCATAAGACTTGCTATGAAAACTCTTAGAGTGGATTCAGTGCCAGTTTATTAAGCTAGTGCTGGTTCTTAGGAATTAGGGGGATGCAGAGGTTTTGGGAAAACTGGGAGTCTGGAGTTGAAGGCTGTGGCAGTGACTTTGCTCCCTCAGTGCTGTGTGTGCGTATTTTCCTTTTCAAGAAGGAGCAGGGGTGGGGCAAGAGTCTGGAGAGGGTCTTTAACTCTGATTTTCTGTGCTTGCTCTGTGGGGTCTCCTGTTAGTTAATTAAAACTCTTTGGTCTGGTCTGAGGCTTGCATTTCTTTGTTCAGAATATGTTAATTGCTCAGATGTAGCATTGCTTTAATTGTGAATATTTTTGGGATGTAATAGGCAGAAAAAAAGGTTGCCAAGATGGAGGAAAAAGCGGAAAAAAACTTGCTAATGTTGTGTGAAGAAAAGCGGAGACAACAGGAGAAGCTCTGGGAGCTGAAACGTGAAATTCTGCTCAAGGAGAGAGAGCAGAAGCTCAACGAAACATTAGACAAACAGGTAAGTTTTAATAGGGTTAATGCTTCTCTGACAGTTACATAAACTCATTTATGAAGTAGTCCTTTATCCAGGGGAGATTTCTCTGCTTGTGTGGCCTGCAGAGGTGCAATTTTATGCATCCCTAAGAAAAATATCTCCTTCCTGTTGAGGCCTGCAGCACCTGAGCAGGTGCCTTTGTCACTGTTGAGCTGACCTGTGGGCAGGCAGGAAGGAGAAGCTGGAACTCTTGGGCAAGGGCAGGGATTGCAGTGGCTGCCAGGGCAGGGTCTGGGTGATGCCCAGGAGGTGAAAGTACCCAAAACCACGTGAGCATCCTGCACTTAAGCAACTCCAGTTATGGTTAGAGCTGAGATGCCACCCTTTGGAGAGAAGTGAACATCTTCTCTTATTTGTTTGCATGTGTTAGCCACAAGTAATTCTGGCCTAGTTGTAAGAAGACAGGCTTCTAATGAATAATTAATGTTTGAATAATGAATTTTCAAAACTGAATCTCTTTGCTTTTTAACAAAAATTGAACAAGGCTTTTGGAGAACAGGCTTGTTAGTTACAGTCAAAGGATCTCATATAAAACCCTTTGCTGGCTGTGCTGCCAGTATCTCTGAGCTGCAGAAACAAGGAAACTGGTACTGAGGACATAGAGGAAAACCTAATAAACAGTTTGATAGCATTATTGCACCACAAACTTCTTGAATTCCTCTGTCAATAAGCATTTCAGAGTGATATTTGGTTGTATCATAAAGTATTTTTTATAGTGAGCCAGGTGTGTAACTACAGATGTGCTTTTGGAGAGGCGTTGTTCAGTGTGTGTCTCTTTCAGATAGAAGTGCTGTCTCCCCTCGTTGCTGTCTGTGAACAGTTTAAAGAGCAATACAAAAGTTTTGCAGCTTCCCTGGATGCTACAAGACACGAATTACCCATAAAGAACATTCACATAGAAGGAGATAAGCAAACCTACCTTGGTATGAAAATTTGATTTATCGGATTTGCTTTCAGTTATAGTGGGTTTATGCTAAAAAAACTTCTCATGTTGTTACTGTACATGTGTCTATGGCCACTGGAGGAACTTTGTGTGCTTTTAGAGCCTGTGTGGACACTGGCCTGCAGCAATAATCACAAGTTGTGCTGTGTGAAATTCTTATCTCTGTTTACCCACTTAACTACACAATTTTTTATCTTGCAGCAGAGAAGAAATTAACTTTTTAAGTTAGCTGAGTCTTCATATACACCTTCTTTAGCAGTTTTCTATATATTTTAACTGTACTCATGGCATTCCTCACCCTTTCTTTTTCCTACTGTGTAAACAAGTTGTAGGAATGCTGTGATCTTTCATGTTTCTGTGTTTGAGGGACAGAGTCACCTGGACAAGTCACCTTGCTCATGTTTCTTGCAGAACTGGAGCTTAACTATTATTGTCTTGAATCAGAGAATATTTAATAAATTAGCACATGAATTTTGTATTGAAGTCTGGACAAAAAGTCACATTTTTAAACTGCTGGTCTGCAAAAAACAAGATTCTTGAATCATTTACAGTAACCTTGCACTTTGGGACAGATGCAAAACGTTTACTGAAGAACTTAGAATTCTTGTAAGAGGACTAGAAAGGAATAGGTCGATTTTTTTTGTTTGTGAGTGTTGAAGGAAATGACAATAAACTTCATGGGGAGGGTACATACCAACAGCAATACATGAAATTAGCCAGGGAATTTTGGTATCTAAAACTTGTTTTTTCTCTTACATTTCTCTTAAAAATCTTTAACATACTTCAAATGAGATCTTGATGAGTGATTTTAATAGACTGTTGCAGGTGCTAGTCACAACGGTGAGAAATAATTTGGCTTTCATGGTGTTTTTGTGGAAGCTGAACAGTATTTTTTTTGTCATCTAGTCACCTGTTTCTGGGTTACTCCAGCTGTTAATATCTTGTATTAACTGGTGCCACTCTCATTTTTAGTAATACCTTTAACTTCTCATCTTGCAGATGAACTGGGAAAGCAGTTAATGATCACACAGGAGCTTCTGACAGAAGTTATGCCAAACCACTCAGAGGATAGTGCAAAAGCACTTGGTGCACTGAAAGAGCTTCAAGAAGTGTCTCAGCAACTGAGTAAAGGGCTTCAGAGGTAATCACAACAATTGGGTGGAAAGACTTGACTAAATATTCGGAGGAAGATCTATAGCCCTTGCCAGAATATATCCAGAACTCAGACTGGAGGAGGTTTAACTGGAGGAGGGTTTGGTAGCACTAAGTGTACTTCTCTTTGTAGCAGTCATCTGTATTTCTGTCCCTGCCCTGCTTACAATCACTCCAGTATGTTTGGGGTTGGGTTTGTACTCCAGGTGAAGCACTTCAGTGTGCCATTCTCTGACACTTCTGAGTCATTCTGAGCTGAGAATTTCACTGAGCAGGAGTAGACTTGGTAAGTTTAGGTATGTAGGAGTGGAGAAACCCAGGAGACAGAAAAGTGAGCTGCAAACTGTCTTAAATAACCACCCTGCAAATGTGTCATCCTTGAGAAGGCACAAGGAGCACAGAGAAGGGTTTTCTCCTCAGCTATTGTGACAACAAATACAAAGCATCACTGGGAGGATGAGGAAGAGATAAAGCATGATTAATGTCCTTCCCTTCCTTCATTGCCCCAGAAGAGATTAGAGTTAAAATCTTTGAAGATTAATAGACCATTAAGCCACTCATCTCCCCCTCATCCAAACTGTCCCATCTCTCCTCCCAGTTCTTGCTTTTGAGAAGGAAATTCACATTTTACGCTTGTTTTCTTCTGGTGGGGCCATAGTAGGCGAAAGATGCAGATGTCCAGGCATGTAGTCTTTGGGTTAAAGCAGAGTTACTGTCCTTCAGAGTCACTGATTTAGCTTCATGTGTTCCAGGAGCTTCACAGATGTGCAGAACCTGTCCTTTGAAGCCAGTAAAGAAGTTTCTCTGCATAACCAGTACGTGTGTGAAGAGAATCATGGAGTAGATGTTGTGAAACGCTGGTATTTCAACTGAGTTTCTGTATTGTTTTACTACTGGGTAGGTACTAACCCAAAGCCACCAGACTTTTTTATCTTTTTCCTTCTTGTGTGGACATCTAACTTGCCCAGTTTTTCAGTGAAGCCAGCAGCAGGGGTGCTCACTGATACAGGAATTGGAGGTTGTTTTGCAGGCTCTCCCACAGGGAGACAGCGCCGCTCACTTTTAATGGGGATTTCTGTGACAGGTTTTCCATCCCTTTCTGCCTTGATAGTACTAAAAGCTAAATGATTAAAAAGTGCTAATCCTGGCAAATCTGACCTATGTGGTAACCTGCAGCCTGAGCCTTGGTTGCTCACTGAACAACTTCTGCAGGAACTCTGATTTGTCCCATATTTCTGTGTGGGTACAAAGCACTTGCTTGGAAGGAGCCTGGTCACTTTTGACAAGTGAGAAGTTTTGGTAACTGGTTGCCTAATTGCCTTGTAAATAAATTATTGAAACCACAAATGCTTTTTTTTGTATAAACCTGACTCCTCTTTAAGGATTTTATTCTTTTTAATAATAAAGTGTGTTTTCCACTGCTCTATCAGTAGCCTTCAAATCTGAATATGTTCAATGATCTCATACAGCAGCTTTTGTTTCCATCTGGCCTTACTTAGGGCTAACACTGCACAGTCCAGTGAAGCACTTGTACACACCACATGGTCCCAGTGGTCAGCCATGAACACTCCAAGTGCTGAGGCCAAAGGGTTGGGAATGGGGGAAGAAATCACAAACCTGATTACTGAGTGCATGTGCTGTGCTAGGACCATACAAACCACATCTGGCATGTTCTTCAACATCCTTTCCTTTTCCTACATGGAATGCATTTTTCTCTGGAAGACATGCTGTAACCTGTATTTTTTAACCTTGTTCTGGGATGGTTTGTCACATTTCTAGCTTAAGCTCTGTCTATAAGGTTTTTTGGCCTACTCCTAAGATACCTGGAGTTGTATCCTTGTACTCCTTCAGGTAATGTTTCAGCCTTTCTTCCTGGCACTACTACAGGCCTAACTAGATTCTTGTTTCATTTTATTAAAATTGAGGAGTAAATTAAATAACTGGATCAGATGTGCCACACCCATAAAACAAACTGTTCAGACCCTCCTTGCATACAATGTCAGTGTCGTTCTTTTAGCAGCAGCTCTCTGTGATCTGTTAGTTCTTTCCCCTCACATGATCTGCACCTGGTAGTTCACCTGTGTGGCTGCAATCCAGCCCATCAGCAATAGGTGCTGGATGAAGCTGGATCAAGCTGTAGGGCAGGAGCACGAGCTGCATCCATGAATTTGGCCACTGGATGGGGAGCTTTGCCCAGCAAAGTCAGCTTGGCTGTAAATATGTGAGCTGGTTCGTTTTTGGGGATGGAGGTGTGGGTAGAAAGGCTCCAATATGATGAGACTGGTTTGGATTGTTGCTGAGCTCTGTGTCCTCACACCTTTAACCTCTTTATGATCAGTGTGTCAGTTCTGAGACTGAAAGTTGGGAAGGGTCATCTTAAATACGAGAGGGGAGGAATGAGATTGAAATCGATATTGTAGTGTCTTGTTAATAATGTCTCTGCACAGGCATATCGGAATGTTTTTCCTAGGATTCCTTGATGGTACACCTCACTGATGGTCTGAAAAAGTATTTTTCTGTTCAGAAACACTTTGAAATTACTCCCATCCTTTGCACTCATGTGACTTTCTGCCCTTGCGATACTGTGTCTTACACATTGTGTCTTTGCGATTGGATGTGTCTTACCTGCAGCCAAACCGTTACTTAAGCAACAGCCAGCAATGCAGATTTTCCCTCTGAAAAGCGGTGGAATGCTGCTGGTCCTCCCCCCGGGGAGGTGCTTGCTGGGAGCACAATTAAAGGCTGTAAATCTTGCGGGGGCAGTAGTTCAGCCGCGCTGCTGCAGGCGGCACTCGCTGCTCTCGTTCTCCTCCCACGAGGCGAAGGGGAGTCCTGGGGCTGAAGCCAAGCTGCTGCTACAGAACAATTCTGTGCCCGGGGGTGTGCACTCTGTTTCAGAAGAATCAGAGGCATTAATTTCAGCATTCTGGCCATTCTTTAAGCTGAACGCTTGTGTAATTCTTTGTACAAATGGTACAACAAGTGTTAGCTAAAGCAGCTCAGCCTCTCCAGGAAAGGGTTTTAAACTGGTTTGATTTGAGACCTATTTCTTCTTGATTTTCACGAATGTTCTTTCTAAATGGACCTGTTTTGGCTCTTTGGAGAAGTGTTTTAGGCTTCTCCACCTTGAAATAGCCACAGAATTGGCTGCTGTCATTTAGCACTGTACAAACAACAACAAAGAACTGCAGAATCACTGAAGCAGGAGCTAAACAGATGTGACACCACTTATTTTGTATTTTCCACTTATTTTCTGACTATGTCACATGTTCTAAATTGGTTGGAATCCTAAACAAATTAAAGGCTCCTTTTATTCAGGTTATGTGTCTTTTTTTTCCCCTGTGGAATTAATAATGTTCTCCCTGCTGTAACTTGCATCAATGTAGATGTAGTTTTGTTTTGTCTGAACTTGTGCAGTGCTTATTGCCTATTTATTCATCTTTTAGGCCAGAAGTTTTTCTTGACCAGTTGTTAACATTCCTGTGTGTTAAGGTGCTTTCTTGGGGGAAGGGATTTTTTTTTTCTTCCTCCAAAAACTGAAAGCAATTGTGAATTGAGCCTGGGAGGAAGGGGGGAGCCCAGAAATGGAAGTATTTGTCCCTTGCAAAACTCTTGGTTGTTTAAGAAGAGATTGACAAAGCTTTTAGGCTGGGTTTGCCCTGCAGCTTGCCCTGCCTGGGTGCTGCTGTGTCAGGGGGAGCTGTGGCCACATTCTCAGTGCCAGACCCTGACCACCAGCTCGGGAGGGCTGAGGCAAGACGTTTCTTGCTGTAATTCCTGTGCTCCCTGCAGTGGGGGCTCCCGGGTCAAGGTAAGGCAGGATCCCTCCTGCCCGGGGTGCTCCGGGGTGGAGCCGCAGCTCTGGAAATCACCGAGGTTCGTTCGTCCCCTCCCCACAGCCCAAACCCCCAAGTCTTTGTTCACACGAGCTGAGCCTGTGCTCATCAACAGCCAGCAAAGCAGCTCATGACCCCAGCAGATGTTTCTGCATTTTAGGCTAATGAGAACTTATTGGATTACTGCAGTCTTCCCTGCCTCGGAGTAAATACCACTTTGTTGGAGATCCGGAAATTCATACTGAATATGATAAACAAACTGCTGGCCGGGCTGGGATTGCCAGGACATGAAAAGAGTTCCAGAGCGGCAGAAGATCTAACAGCTCTGAAATGCACCACTGAGCCACACCAATTAAGAGCATTTCCAGTGATTATGTGAGCATTCCTGTTCAACTCACAGAAATTATTTTAGGTTGTTTCTTCCGCTGCATTTGTGTGTGGTCTGTACAGCAAGCACGAGGTTTGCAGAGTGGGCTCAAATGCCTCTGATCAGTTTCTTTTAAAATATTTCCGTGATAATGTATATGCAAAAACTGAGTTTCCTGCTAATTCAAGATCTTAAGTTGTCTATGTCATGGTTGCCCCTTCAGATATAACTAGTTTTTCAGTTTATATAGACAATGTATATTTGGAGATGGCCTGTAGGATATAAAAACTTAATTCCTTTGTATAATATCTCTTGCCTATGTGAGGTGGCTCTACTGTTCAGTCAGACTATGCACAAATTGTATTTCACCAGTCGTGTAGGAGCTGAGAAGAGAATTGGGAAATTATTTCTGACTAAACATCTGAATGACAGCCCCTTCTGATAAGCACAGCACTCTTCCTTCTGAATCATTCAAAACCCTTCATTTGAATGCTTTTCTAGTTTTTCAGTCAATTGTCAGGAATTAGAATGTTATATTACTGTGATAGATCAGACTCTCCTATTCTATAGATGAATAATAACATTTTTGACAGAACTATTTAATAATTATGTTCTCAATATCATTATCCTGTTATATGCTACTTAGATTATAGTCTTAGTTGAAAAGTGCTCTTTAATTATCCTTTCCTTATAATTTCTTCTAGAGATGTTTGTATTCCTGGGGGACAGGATCAGTCTGGTTTCTGCCACTCTGTCTGGTCTGATGTAGTCTCTGTTAAACCATTTTCCTCAGTGCTGGTGAGGTGCAGGAGTGTGGCAAAGCCTGGGACGCTTATTTTGCAGTTATCAGTTTTCCTGCTTTTGCTATCTCCGTTTCGCTGTCACAGAAACACGAAGGGAGAACAAAACTCAGAGTTAAAGAATAGGTGTGGCTTTTTTACCATGAATATAATGCTGTAAAAATTAACTGAGGCCTTGTTCGTGTCTGGCAGTGTGTAATGACTGAGATGAATGTTTTTCCATTGGGAAAGGGGAAGAAATGATTCTGGAAATTGATGACTTTTTTATTTTTCACCCACCTTCTACTGAAATCTAGTGTGTGTGGGACTAACACAAAACTCAGCGATTAATAGCCTTGGGTTTAGTACAGTACCTTTTATGTGCACAATTTACATGTATTGAAATCTTTAAAAAAGTGAGAATTACCTTTTATACCTTTGGATCTGATCATCTGAGTGACAAGTTAGTGACACCACTCATGCTGAGGCAGTTAGCAAATATTGATGGCATGGTCCTACCAGTTGTTTCCTCTGAGTTGTCTCACTGATTTCAATCTAGCAATTGAGGTGGGGGAAAAAGCAGAAGGATTCCCAGCTGAGAGTGGCAGTACTTGAGAATTATTATTTTTTGCTTGACAAATCCCTGTCTGATAATTTTCACATTGCACAGGTTTCTTTATGAGGTGTTTGGGACATGGGGGAGGATTCCTTCTCCTGCAGAGCGATGATGAGGCCGTACAAGTGACCAGGGTGTGGATTGGATCTGGTCAGAACCAGGACAGATGTATTCACACCTTGTTCTCTAAACCCCTGTCCCTTCCTCACCTTTCTGCCACCAGCACGGCCAACACCAATCCCCCACACGCTCTCAAGTGCCTGAGATTCCTAAGACTTTATGAGGAGCAGAATTACGTTTTCTGTAAACGAAATAAAAATCTGAACTATGCACGGTGCAAGCGGGTGGGTGAATATGGCCCATAGATCTGACTGATGAATAGTTTTTATACATGAGCAGTTCTTACAGAACTTCCTTTTAACTCCTAACCATTACCAGATGTGGGTTGCAGGCGGCTGCTGGAATTCCAACACCTGTTGCATCACACTGAATGGGATTCATTTTGGCAAGCACAGAAAATTCCATTTCAGTAAGTAAATAGTTTGAAATTATATCTAAAACCTCTTCTTTTTTCTTTTTTTTTTTTTTAGACCGAGTTGATTCCAGTCTTATTTACAGGATTGCACATACCTTCATAATTAGAAGATGGTTTGCAGTCTTCAGAGGCTGTAATTGCCTGAGATTTCTTGTAGTCAGTAAATATCAAATGGAAAATCTTCAGTTTAGGAGAAATTTCTCCTTTAAAAGAGAAATTCAAAAGGACTGTACTTCACATAAGGGTAATTTCTATCTGTGCTTTTTGAGATGTAGGAAAACACACTTGTGTCTTACTCTGAAGATGATGGAGCTCCATTTTAGAACTGCACTTTGCTGCATTCATCAATCCATTGCTGAATCCTGTTGCTTGTTCAAAGCCCTTACCCAGAGCTTTTTCAAAGCTCTTTCCTGTGGTTGACAGGATGGGTGTTTAGTGGCATTTTGTGGGTTTTTGGGTACATTCCCCATAGATCTCATGTACAAGTCTGTAGTGAACCATTTGTGTTTGCTCTAGAAAGCTATGGATTGAGTGTAGAGGTAATTAATTAATATTTTTGAAAGCATGATGCTGTTTCAGCCCAAACATACCTGATCTCTGCCATGCCATGGGAACAGCAAAGGTGCTTAATTTTCATTTTGCCTCCTTTAATCCTTAATCAAAGGATCCCAACATGCCCTGAAGTGTCACCCTGAGGAGAGGCTGGATCAGTACGGCTGCTCTGGAGACAGGGAAACACTGGGGCAGGAAGGTTCTGTGTTTACTGAGAATTGGGTTCAGCTGAGAATAGTAAGAAACTGGAAAAAAATTTGGAGTTACCAGATTTTTTCTTTGCCTGTTTCAGTTTGTCTCAAAAAAAAACCCCAAAAAACAAACCCAACCAACCAAACAAAACCTAAACCATTCCACTTTAATGTACTTTCTAATAAGTTCCTTCTCACAGTTCCTAGCTCATAATTTCCTTGGGAAGTGACCCTTGTTCTAGGGTCTCGTCCAGTTTGTCAAAAAGTGTTTGTTCTTTTTCTAGGCTTGTTCTGCATCTCCACAAAAATGAGACAGTTCTGGTTTAGGATAGATTTAAGTAGGAAAATGTAGCCACATCTCGCAGTGTTACCCATTACTAAGGATAATCTGAATTTATGAAAAAGCTACTGAGTTAGTGACTTTATTTTTAAGAGAAGACATCAAAATGAGTGTCAGTTTCACACAAGATAAAAATCTAAGCACTATTTGTGTGTGTAGCCAGGTGTATTGGGGGAAAATATGATTCAAACTACCTACGCTGAGGGTTTTCATTTATTGCTGGGGCAAGAATTCCCCTCTGAAGCACAGCTGGGATCCTGGTGTGCCTGGGTTTTCTCCAGCAGGGATCAGAGGAATCATTCCTTGGTATCTCTATGGAGAGTGGGAGAGGGCATTTGTTCGTCACCTCGGCTCTCTGCTGTCGCCTTGGGTTTGCTTTTCCCCGTTTGTGCGAGCTCTGCTCTTGGGCTGCAGCTCCTCCTCGGGCTGGTGCAGTGAGAGCTCCCTCTCCTGTCCCGAGCCCCTGGAACCGCGGGACAGAGGGATGGAGAGGGACGGATTAGGGCCTAGGGAGCGAGGAGGATGGAGGAGCATCAGTGCTGGCACTGCATTTTGGGTTGGAAAGCGGTCCCCGGGCAGCGCTCCGTGGAGCCCCTGAGCGCACAGCGGCTCGGTTACCGGCTGGACCGCGCCGGGGGTGCCGTGCCCCGGTCCTGCTCCATGGGACCTTGCCTTTCGCAGCCCTCCCATCTGTGGGGCTCAGGAGGAAGGCGAGGAGCTCAAGCAGCGCTCCCGGGGCTGTTGGGGCTCGGCAGCCCCGGGGAAGGCGAGCGGAGGTGCGGAGCGGCCGGGGGCCGGCGGCGCCGGGCTCAGCGCACCTGGGGCCGGGCGGGGCGCGGCCCCTGCCCTTGTCCCCTCCCCGGTGCGCGCTGTCAGGAGCGGGCGGGGAGCCGCAGACAAAGAGCCGGGGCCGGAGCCGAGCGGGCNGCCCAGCCCCGCCAGCGCCAGTAAGTACCGGGGTCAGCCCGGAGCCCCGCGGCAGCATCCCTGGGCAGGGCGGCGGGGGGGGGAGAACCGGCTCTGCTCGGCCACGGCTCCGAGGGGGGCTTCAGCGGCCGCGGAACAAAGCCCGCAGGGGTCGCGGGCGAAGCGCGGCGTTCCCCCGGCGTTCCCCCGGCGTTCCCCCGGCGTTCCCCCGGCGTTCCCCCGGCGTTCCCCCGGCGTTCCCCCGGCGTTCCCCCGGCGTTCCCCGGCGCTGCCGGAGCGCGGGCGGAGGGGACGAGCGGAGAACGCTGCCGAGCGCTACCTGCCTGCGGCCGCGCAGCTTTTATCTGCCAGCAATTATTTAAGGAATCCGGCTGCTGCGGTGCTGGGGGTGGTTGAAGGTAGCGCTGGGCGCTCCTGAGCAGCGTGTGATTTTTTTATTTTTCTTTTTTGTGGGGAAGATCAGCCGGGGAGAAAGTGCGGGGAAAGTTCTCTGACTTTTAGAAGTTGAATCTACATCTCTTTTCCAATGTGTTTAGGTTAATTTTGATTAAAGTTTGCTTTGCTCTTTATCCCTGGCTCATTATAGCCCATCAGCATCGTGAATAGCTGCATTAACTGAGTGGCACGGAGAATTTATTCTCACTTGCTTACTAGAAAATATTTCACGTCCTTCCAAGTTTTGGCGTAACCTGACAGAGCTGTTAGTTAAATGTGCTCAAAGGATCTGTCCAGTCCCTGACAAGTTAACTCTTTGATTGCCAAATTAAATATTTAATTTTCAAATGCCGCTTAGTAAGTGATTTAAATAGTTGTATCGAGGGACTGATACTCCAGAAAGAGTTTCAGCAATTCAGAACAATGTGAGTACATGTGCTTCACATATGGCAGTGCTGGGCTTATGACAGTTTAAATCTGATCATTTCATGGTGAATGCAGCTGGTACTCTTTCTCCCTCTGCAGCTAAATCAGCTATCTCTCTTACTGGGGATTTGCAGGATCAGTAGTAACTTTTTATTGTTATTTATTGCCATTATGATGCATTTTCAAACCTGGCAGCCATAAGGTTTTGAATCTGCAAGTACCCCGTGAAGTTTAACTCAAATGCCACAGAGTTCTGAACTGCCTTTGGGGGTAATGGGATCTCCATGGTGATGAGGCCTGCTGAGAGAGGAGCATGGGCTTGGAATTTGATAAAAGATTACTTGGGGGCCGTAAAACACCATCATCCTCATCCCAAAGTGATAATTAATCATGAGCTAAAGCAACCTGGCTCACGGAACTGTAGAAAGGCATGGGCTGAGAAATTTGGCTTGAAAAGGCATCTGAGGAATTACCTTGTGTTAAAAAAATCCTTTTGGGTAGGGAGAAAACCCCAAAAAGGTGTGTCATGAAGAGAATATAAATGTGTTGCTTCCAGGCCAGTGCATCAAAGAGCTCAGAGCCTGCAATGCTTTTAGCTGACAAGTTCATGGCACCGTGCCATTCATAGAGGAGTGGTGCAGATTCCATTCAGAAACTCTCTCATTGCAGCATCTATGGGAGGTCATTTTGGGTGGCTTTAGAGCTCTCTGTGTGCCTTCTAAAATAATGCCTTTTGTAGACTTGCAGGATCTAATTGTTTGAACAAGAATGTGGTAGCAGAGCTGGGAATTCGAGCCCAGTTTTGTAACTGCAGTTTCTGGGCTGCTTCTGTATAAACTGCAAGTTCAGGTGTGTTGCATGCATTGAGTCTGACATTTATGAAGCTCCAAAAATCAGCTCTGAGTCCCTTCACTTCTCCTATATGAAGCTGAACTATGAAAATGGAGCCATATGATTGAGTCAAAAATATCTAAATTGTTTCGAAGAAAGCATCGGCTACAAAGCTCTATGAGAGATTCAGGTACCTCCTTACTCCTTCATGAACTCTGGCTCTTTTATGATTAGCTGGTTTTACATTTAGTTTGTTACGTATAATAGATAAATGAATGTATTTATTATTACAGATGCAATAAACATTGATATATTACTGGTTTTATTTAAATCCTAAGGATTTATAAGCCATTTGTTGCCACTTAGGCTCTGTTTGTTCATTTATACATGTTAGATACAGGCTTAGACTGCTGGCAACAACAAATGTGACCTTGCAAGGGCAAAAACATCACAGAGTATTTGTTCTTTTCCTTTTGCTACACAACAAGTGTCTCACAGATGAAGGTAAGGCTCTTGCCGGCTGTGTCTTGACCGACCTCTTCCACTTGTGCTCCTCAGGGGTTATTTGATTGCAGCACCTTCTGTTTTCCGCTCTGGGGTGGAGGAAGCCATAAGTGTGACCATCTTCAACTCTGTCAAGGAGACCACAGTGCAGATCCAGCTGGTGGTCAAAGGAGAGACGGTGTCCCGGAGCCACGGAACAGTCCTGGGTGAGCTCCTGGAGTCCTGAGCTTGAGAGCTGGTTTAAGAGTTGAGGTGCTGAGGAGCACGTTGATGCCTCCTAAAGAATTGCTTTAGGTGCTAATGGAATCAAAATAATTGATTTGCTACCTGCTGCACCTTGTTGGTTGGTTGTGCTAATGTGGTTTTGATGTGTGTGATCTCGAACACGTAAGGCTGGGAACTTTGGAACACCAAGACATACAGAGACCCAATATAACTATTATAACTGATATTAATATAGAATATAACTAAT
>WAAG01005082.1:340261-407603 GCA_013390105.1 Tichodroma muraria
TCCCGGCCCCAAGGCTGCCAGAGCTCCAGGAGCCTTTGGACAACGCTCCAGGGATGCTCAGGGTGGGATTGTTGGGGGGTGTGTGCAGGGCCAGGGGCTGGGCTGATGATCCCTGAGGGTCCCTTCCAGCTTAGGATATTTTGGGATTTGGTGGGATGAGAATTTGTTGGCATAGTTTTAATTTGTCCTAAGAGCATATGGAGAGCAGGAGACTGAGGTGACAGAGTTAGTCCAGACCATGGGTAAGGGAGGAAAATCAAACTTCCTTCCCTTCCTTCCCTTCCTTCCCTTCCTTCCCTTCCTTCCCNGCTGATTGATATCAAGTACTCCAAGGATACCAGAAAACAGTTCAAGCCTGGGCTGCCTTACAAAGGCAAGGTGAGGTTAAAAGTAGAGCCACGGACACGTGGCTGATTTCAAGCTGTACTGACTTGATCCCAGTGATTTTCCCCACCTGTTGTTGACTGGAATTGGTGATAATTTAAAGCAAATTGTTCTCTAAATGCCCCACTGTGCAGGTAGAAGTCACTTACCCCGATGGAAGTCCAGCTGATAGAGTCACCATCCGAATTAAAGCTGAGCTCACACCGAAGGACAATGTTTATACAAGTGAACTGGTCTCGAGGAATGGCCTGGTGGAGTTTGAAATCCCCTCCATCCCCACAGCTGCCCAATATGTCTGGCTGGAGGTGGGTGAAAGCTCCTTATAGGATTAGCAGGCTTTAATGTAACTAATCTTGTCAAACCTGCACTTTATAAATCAGTGCTATAAACAGGAAATCGGTGCCTTTTAGCTTCAGCTTCTGGATTTCAACACAGCAAACAATGGCTTGTTTCTTGCTGACAAGAGAACTGATGTTGATAACCACCATGAAAAGATGCTTCTCCAAATACAGCTTAATATGGTAGTAGGAGTCCAACTTTTGGGGAGTAAAGATGTCAAGAGGTGAAAGGTGGAAGGTATAAAATGAGAGAAGAGAGTAGCGATTAAGAAAGAACAAAATGAACTTTCTATGCATAAATTCAAATGAAACTTTTTTTTTTTTTTAAGACCAAGGTGACAGCAATTGATGGGAAACCCTCTGGGGATCAATATCTGCCCAACTACTTGTCCATCAGCAGCTGGTACTCACCCAGCAAGTGTCACATCCAGCTCCAGGCACCAAATAAACCTTTCCAGGTACGCTGGCTTCATGTTCCATCATGGAAACCACTGCATTGCATGGCTTAAAGTACTTTGTTCTAATTAAATATTTCTGGACACTCCTGATCCTGGGATCCTGAACTGTTGCTGTTTCTACCACAAAGGATGAAGGAGCTGCACTTGAGCCACCAAATAATTGTTGAATGTGGGCTACACCGAGTGCAAAGCAGAACTCCCTGGGTGCTCTGTGCAGCACCTCCTTTCCAACCCTTTCTGTTCAGAGAGGGGGTGGGTGTAGGCATGGAGAACACTTCAGTTTTTCACATTTCAATGTGTGTTCTGTGCACCTCCAGTAATGCTCAGACACAAATTGTTTGCTGAAAATGATTGGAAGTGATGTTAGTGGGAGTGGCTGAATTGCTGAAGACCAAATTTAAGGCTGTGTAGTCTCACTGGAACTTCCAGTTTAAATATCAGCTGGATCTGTTCAATCTTCCAGTTACTGAACTATGAACATGACTGCCTTGTCTTTGGTAGGTTTTGCAGGAGCCTCTTTAAAAATGTAATCCTGCCCTATAAAAGCTGTTGAGATTTCTCTCCTAGAGAAAATATCTGATTTAACCATTATTCCTGTTGCATAATGTTTTCTGAGAGTTGTACAGGGTTTCTTCTTACCCAAGAAAATGTTCTGAATGTCTGCATATTGCTCAGTGGAAAAAAAAGTGGGTTTTGGCAATGAACACATTGAGATTTATCAGCAGGTCAGGTTGGTTTCAGACTCCTTGTATCCAAATAAGAGCTTCTTTTTTTTTATCATTGCATTTCATGGAAGTTTAATGGCTAATTAATCTTTTACAAGTTTCCTGAGGTATGGAAAGGGGATTATACACTGCTAATCTGAACACATTGTTCTTATTATAACCTGATTAGGACTAATTCTTCTGTGGGAAAGCTTGGAGCTGGATGACCAGCTGATGTGGGAACTGTTTCCATGCATTGCCACCTCTTACTGGGTGTTCCAATTAGCTACATTCATTTTTTAATGAATTGTTTCATCATTTGCACTGGGGAATTCTTAATACTTCAAATACTTGATGTCACGAGGCACCTCTTGGACTCTGTGGCATTCTCAATGTATTTAAGCATCAGCAGCTCCTCGTGTCCCAGCTCTGCCCTTTTGGTTTGTGCCAGGTGTGCATTCTGCAGGGAGAACTCTTGGAGCTGAAAAGAGATTTTTTCAAAACATTTCTTTGGGATTTTCTGTCCAGCCTGAATGGTTTTATTTGGGAACTGCTCTACTTTAAGTGGCAGGAGGGGTGCTGAAGAAATCCTACTGAGCACGAGTGTCAGCCACTCCTCAGGTCCCAGAAGGAAGGAGTTTGTGTTCCTAGGACAGTCTGCTGCTCCACAGAGGGATTATTGCTCAGCCAGGCATGACCAGTGCTAATCCCATGACTGATGTCTGTTTCTGTTGGGATTTCTGTTGGGATTTTCTGTTGAGATTTGGGGGGGTTTGTCTCGGGGGGGNGAGTTACCCAGACAAAAGAAGCTTTCTTCTCATTTATTTGTGTGTTTGACACCTCCCTGAGTGCCCAGCTTACAAATTGTTATCAAGACTTTGTGTAATTTGAATTAATTTTCCCTCGGATCTCTTCCCAGTCATTTCATGGTTATGTTTGAATTGGTGTTTGCCACATGAATGTAATCACAATTAAACTGCAAAGACTATCAAAACCATATCTTTTCCCACCCCCAATCCAACTCTTCTATTTTGGGCTGGACTACTGAAGGGTTGTCTAAAATTCAACCAATTCTGACAGCTGCTCTGTGCCAAAAGGCTTAACTTTCAGGATTCCAGAGATTCCTTTATTGTTTCATTAATGCATACAACACCCAGCTCATTCTCCTGTAGATTTGCAGAGAGTGGAAAGCTGAACACAGGCCCCTTTTCATCGTGGAGCAAGTCCCTGAGAACAGTGCTAATGTAATAATACACTTTTCAATGCATCCGCTTGTTAGGAGAGGGCTCACACCTCCTGTAGCCTGGAACCCAAGCGGGTCTCTCTGCTTTATCACCCAAAAGCTCGGAACAGGGCAGATCTTTGGCTTTTCTCTCCCTGCCTGCAGGTGGGAGAGGAGGCCTGGATTGCAGTGAAGTCCACGTGTCCTTGCAACTTCACTCTGCATTATGAAGTGGCATCAAGAGGGAACATTGTCCTGTCGGGGCTGCAGCCCAGCAATGTCACCCAGCAGAGGAGCAAAAGAGCCACCACACCCTTTGAGAAGAACATTGACCTCACACGCTTCCCAGGAACAGGTAGCCAGCACCAGAAATGCAACTCACCCCTATTTTCAGTGAGAAACAACCTTTCCAAAACCTTTTTGTTGATGTGATGCTCCTTAAAGAATATTGATAATTTTGTGCAAGAAAAATAGTGAAATCCATTGCCCTCAGTCATGTAAAAAAAATTCTCCAAGAGGGGTAACTCTTGGTAAGTTTTCTTTGGTCTTTCTGCAGTGTTTCTCAGTTGAGAAAACTCTAATATTTGCTTGGAGTGGAGTGGCAGGGAAGTGTAGGGTAGGGCTGGGGCACTTGGTTAAATTGGTTGAGCTTAAACTGAGAAGAGGATGTTAGATGGAAAGAGAAAATTAAATGGACTGATACAGGAGATCACGCAGCCCACAGGTGGAAGGGAGATGAGATGTGGACTCCTGGTTTATACAAGGTGTAACAGAAAGACATAAATCTGGTGGATTTGGGGAGCAGGGGGGTAAATGATGGTGGGATTGGAAAAATAGATATAACAGCTGCCAAAGGAAAAATCTGGCTGTCCTGATAACCACTTTGGGAGTTGGGGAAAGAGTATCAGGAACCTCCCTCCATGTACCCACCAAGCTTCTGGCAATCAATAATTTAGGATTTGTGGTGATTTTCTGCACTGAAGCTGGTCTGAGCTGTCCCATTTATAGTTTGCTCAGAGGCTTTGTGTTTGCTCTGTCATTGGAAGAGTCAAGGTGAGGTTGTGTGGAACTTTGGGCAACCTGGTCTGGTGAGGGGCATCCTTGTCCACAGCAGGGGCTGGAAGTAGAGGATCTTTAAAAGTCCCTTCAACCTAAACCATTTTTGTGATTCTATTTAACAGCTCCAGTGATTTCTCTGCTCTATAAATCACATAATCCTTTTCCAAACTTATTCCTTTTCTCCCATCAGCAACAGATAACTTTTCTGTTTATTTTCAATGGCTTGATGACTTAACTGTGTGTTTCCTTGATTTCATGGCTGGAAGAACACTGAGCAGTCCTTCCCTACCCATCTTCTCCATGCTGCTCATTAAATTATGAGTGCTAATTACCTTTCACAAAGAGGAGGAAAAGGGAAAACGCTCTGAACTTAAGAAGGTGTGCAACAGCAAGAAGGGAAGAATGCAAGTCCTGGATGGAGAGTTCTGTGCCTGTCAGCTTCAGGAGGGGGCAGGAAGGGGGTGACTGGGATAAATAAAGCTATTTTTCTCCACAATTCAGCACCTCCAGGCACGGCTGCAGCAGAGGTTGAGGTGTGTGTGACCTTCCTGAGGTTCTGGGTTGCTCACTCCATGGCTCCCCTGGGTCGGCTCCTCGTGTACTACGTGCGGGAGAACGGAGAGGGGGTCACAGACAGCCTGCAGTTCACTGTCAGCCCCTCCTTCGAGAACCAGGTAGTGGGGAGGAAGGGCTGGTGTCTCCTTACTCTTTGGTTTTTGGGATAATCGTGGTGATGCCTTGAGAGGCTCCCTGGAACAGAGGCTGGACAGTGTCAAAGGAATAAAGCAGGGATTTATTAAAAAGCCTTCGAAGGATATGCCTTGGGCAGTACAAGGGCCTGGCTCTGGTTCCACCCAAGGTGGATGACCGGTCAGGAGTTTTCACACTTTTGTAAGTTTTGGCCCATTTCCATATTGGGGTTAATTGTCCAATTCCCTCTCTAGGTTATGCAGTCCCATCCTCCCAGATTCTCTTCTCAATTCACTGCTGTTTGCACTTTTTGGGCCCGAAGCTGCAACGGTGTCCTTGGTTCTGGGGCTGGAAAAGGATTTGATCCTTTCCCAAACAAAAACCAAATCCTGACTGACTGACAGTTCACTGACTAACTGTGAGGAGAACTAGCTAACACTTTGCATGAAATACAGAGTTATATACTAATGCAGTACAGAATCTGGAAAATATGAAAACTAAAACTTAAGGTTTCAATGGGATTTAATGGGATTTCCCTTCCCAGGTTGCCGTGACGCTGTCGGCCAACGAGACCCGGCCTGGTGACGTTGTGAACATCAAGGTCAGAGCTGCAAAAGGAAGCTGTGTCTGCATTGCCACGGTGGACAAGAGTGTCTACCTGCTGAAGACAGGCTTCCAGCTGACAGCCAGCCAGGTAGAGGCAGCTTCGAGCTCTGGTGTCCTTTTCTCACTCCCGTGATCCTCTCCCACCTGGAGGAAGCAGCCAAGGACAGTGGCCTGTGCCCTCTCCCTGCAGGTGTTCCAGGAGCTTGCAGAGTATGATGTGTCTGATGCTTTTGGAGCTCCAAAGGAAGAAGGGCACTTCTGGTGGCCCGGCATGTCCTCGCGTAGACGCCGCAGGTCTTCTGTCTTCCCCTGGCACTGGGACATCACCAAGGACGCTCGCTTCGCCTTTACAGTAGGAAGAACCAGCATCCCTTCTCTCTGCTGTGTCTCTGTTGTGCTCTCATGTCTGCAGGGGGACTTGCAGCTCCATAGGCCAGGGGCTTTCTCCAGATCAGAGCTGTTTCTCCAGGGTGGGTAGGATGAAAAGGAACTTTTGAGAACAGAGTATGAGGTTCTAGCAGAGATGCTTGAGAAGCATGGTTTGATTTTGGCCAGTCTTGGGAGGGCCAGTTATCCTGCTGGGTGAAGGGATTCATGCTGATGCTCTGGAGAATCAGACAGGGACCAGAAGGTCCCACCAGGCATGGGGTGAGCTGGCAGATTTTTTTCTGCAGCTGCTCCAACAGGGAAGGAAGGTGGAATGTGAATCTTTCCTTGCAGCCTTTTGGACTGTTTGGAAATCATTTCAGTTTCTTTCCTGCCCTGGTTCTCCCAGCTTCTGTTGCCATCTGCATGAAAGACCTTCATATCCTTGATCAGGTTACTACTTAAATGCTAGATATTTATAGTTACTTGCTGTGTTTCCATAGTTAAACCTGGCCAGATTTTAAAAATCTGATCTCCTTTGATATGTGCTGTGCATTTGAATCAAGTTGCAAGATGAGCATTTAAAACAAGTTGGGTTTTTTAAATGTACTCATGCACTAATTCATTTCTTCATTGCTTTGCATACTAACAGTGCAGCCTTTTAAGCTGAAAAACAGTCATTTGTAGCTCTTAAGGCACACTGCTATTTCTATAAACTTTTTGCTTTGCTTTTGTTTAAAATGGGTGTTTTCCCTCATCTATTTGAGAAGTTCTCTGCTTGCTTGCCTCTCTTCCTTCCTACAGTTGTACAGTAGGGTCCATCCACCCTTTCAGGCTCTGCTCCCATCCCTTCTTTGCTTTCCACACCACTGCAGGGTTCAACCTCTGCTCCCTGAGACAAGGAAAGCCACATGAAAGGCTGAGCTGTAAATGTTTGATATTCTTTGCATCATCTTCTCCTGCTGCTCCTCTGTAATGCAGACTGGCCTGGAGAACCAGTGTCACAGCTCTGATCTGTGATGTTCTTTCCCTTTTTAATCCACATAACTGCTGATAATGATGATCCTTGCTTCCTACAGATCCCCCATCTCTTCACTCTTTGTCCTTCCTCTGATTTTAGATAAATTGTTTTATTATGTTGCCTTACACCCCAGAGGCTTTCACACATTCCCCCAATGCCTCGATCTCTTCATGACAAACTCTAAATCCTCATTTTTGCCCACTGCTGCAGGAGACACTGCTGCTTCTCCCCCTGGGCTCTGAGGGGGTTTTTGCTCCAGTGCAGCTTTTTCTGTCCTTCCTGAGAGCTGTAAACTCTTGGCAAAAGGTTCATTTTTGGGGAGCTGGTGTGAATGCAGGGGCTGCACACCTGGTGTGCAAGAACTGGGGGTGTGTGCAGAGAGCAAAGCTCATTCTCCTGGGTGCTGGGAGCTGCTGTCTCTTATGAATAAGAACATTTAGGGGACACAGCTGGCAGCTCCCTCAGGAGCTCTGTGCTTTCCCTGTGTGGACATTTTCATTTTGCTTGGCATCCCTGGCAGGGCAGAGCTGGGGATGCCTGGTGAGAGAGCTGCCTGCCCCCTGCAGCAGAGCACACTGGAAACTTTTAGGAAGGGTAAAAAGCTTTAATGTTGTATCCTAGGGGAAAAATAAGTGCAATGAGTTTTCACCTGTCACACTTGCCCAGCGATGTTAGATACTGGTTTAAATGCATTTTCCAAGCAGACAAGAGCTTTCTCATAAAGCCTCTGCCTATGCACCTTCACATTGACAGTCATTTCTATACAAAGCTCTAAAAAAATCATCAGGATTCAATTGAGATTTTCCCCATAAATTTTGAAATAGTATTGAGGGATTCTATTAAAAAAATTAATTCAGTGCACATTTAATTATTTTTCTTTAATTCTTTTTTTCCTTGCTGGTTTTTGTTTTGTGGTGTTTAATTTTAACTGTCTAGGAAACTGGCTTGGTGGTGATGACTGACATAGTCAGCCTGAACCACAGGCAGAACGGAGGGATGTACACAGATGAGGCTGTCCCAGCCTTCCAGCCACACACTGGCACCTTGGTGGCCACCATGCATTCCAAAATAGCACCAAGGTAACGTTTGGGGTTTAATATCTATTGTCTGTGATACTCCTGGCTGGTTTTTCT
Source organism: Tichodroma muraria (assembly GCA_013390105.1). Lineage (NCBI taxonomy): Eukaryota > Metazoa > Chordata > Aves > Passeriformes > Sittidae > Tichodroma > Tichodroma muraria. The sequence continues at coordinate 348,243 of WAAG01005082.1, forward strand.
CTCTATTCTCAGCTGTTTTCCACCTCCATGCCCACAGGTTTAGACAAGGCAGTGGTGAGGATATTCTTCCAACAGCTTGGAAGATGTTAAAAAAAAAAAAAATAAAAATCTTAATCTTTAATCTTTATCTGCTTTGTTAATTTAATTCAATTCTGGAAAAATTACATATGCAAAGAGCCCTAAATTATCATTTTGAAGAATATTTCTTTGCAATTTGCTGTGAATTTCTTGCGATATTTGCAAGCTACAGCTGCTTTTGCAGAGTCACTCCTTGCTCATGATTTGGACCATTCAGCTGGTGGTCAAAATCAATAGAATGAGGGTGTGCATGAAGGAAAGGTTGTGCAGTACTACAAGTGATGCTGCACCCGAGGATGGGCCCTCCCTCTGCATCCTGAACTTCCTGGAAGCCCTCCTAGCAGAGGAAGTTCTGGGGTTAGTTAAATGGATAATGAAGCATAACAGGTAGAGAAAAGCTGATTTAAATTGTTAAAGTATTAGAAATCAAGGCACTTCAAAGAGAAGGGATGGAGGAGGGTATGGAGCAGTGAGTGTAACTGCTGCTGGAAGTCACGTGTTGTATTTGCTCCCCTTGATTCCATTTGGTGAAAGAATTTGGATCACAAACCAATTTTATTTTAGATTACATTATTTCTGTTAGTTTCAAGGGTTATCTTACTTGTACTGGTTTTTTAGATTCTTGTTTCTGTCTGCACAGTGTGTGTGCACACAAAGGGGCTGTTTCAAAAGACTGTAATTCGTGTTATGAGTGATCACCCATTCACTCCTTAATGAGTCTGCACCAGCCAGAGTTTTGGTCCTGTGAGCCAGAGTCAGGTGATAACTCTGATTTATCAGTGAGTGCTGAAAATGTCTTATTAAAAGAATCAATTTGCAGGGATTTATTTCTTCTTCTAGCAGAGCAGAGAAGAGGAAAAGAACCTTCTTCCCTGAGACGTGGATTTGGCACTGCCTCAATGTCAGGTATTGGCATTAATTATATCCAGAGGGTTGTATTCTCTTCAGCTACAGAAAACAAAGCTCTTTAATACCTAATGAGTTACACCAGCATTTTCTGATTTTTTTAAAATTATTTTTATTATTTTTTTCTCCCTATTTTTGTTGGTTTTCCTTTTTACCTCTTCAATCTTTGCAACATTTCCTCTGGTCTTGAAGTGTTCCCTCTCTTCAAGCTGAACCTGTCAGTCGTGTCTACATTGATTCTCTATTGATGCTTTTCAAATTTCACAGAGTCCTTTCTCTGTCATCTGCAAGAACATCTCCCCCAGACCTTAGTCTGCTGCCTCACAAATCCTGGTTTCCTCTGGGTGCATTTGGAACTAAAAAAAAAAATTACCAAAGAGATAACTAATCTGTCCCACAATAGCACATCTAGGATAATTTGAAGTGATTATTAAAAGGCTTCTCCAGGTTTGCAAGTAAACTTCATTGTCAATAAATGATTGTAAATTAAATTTGACAGCAACTTGGAGCAAGTGTATTCAAATCTGTTCAATTGAGCATGAAATATGCTTTGTAGAAATACACAAAGAATTCCAGAAGTGCCCGTTTGGGCCTCAGCAAGCTGGGGCAGTTAATTACAAGTGGGAGAGTGTGGAATAAAAAGTTGCAGATTGCATTTTCTCCACTTCATTTCATTAGAAACAACTGAGTTGGAGCATTCCTTAATTTCCACTCTCTTGAGCAGGAAGAATTTATTTTTTTTCTTCTACCATTTATAATTATAATATATAATCAAAAAAAAAAAAAAATAAAATAGAGAGAGAGAAAGAAACAAAAGCCTAATGTCAACTTCCCAAACCAATTCTAAAAATTCCTAGAGCCTGGCTGGAGGGTCTAATGGCTGGAAATGAGTGTGTGCTTTGGCCCTGTGCCCAGAAGAGTAAGTGCCCTCATGTGTGAAAATAATGTTAATGCTGGTTATGGGCTGAAATCCCAGTGGAAAGAACATCAGCTGCAACAAATTGTCTGGTTAAACAGGCTGGAATATTGCCAGTCCTGGAGCCAGGACACCCTTCTGCCTGGTCCCCAGGGCTGAACATCAGTGCAGGTGTCAGCTGTGAGACTCCAGTCAGGGCGAGGACCTGAGTGTTAGGGAACCAGTCTGCTTAAAAGGAGTTCACTTCATCCTTTAAGTAGGTTTAGATTGGATATTGGGAAGAAATCTTTCTCTGAGGGGGATGAAGCCCTGTCCCAGGGTGCCCAGAGCAGCTGTAGCTGCCCCTGGATCCCTGGCAGTGCCCCAGGCCAGGCTGGACGGGGCTTGGAGCAGCCTGGGACAGTGGAAGGTGTCCCTGGCCATGGCAGGAGTTTGGAACAAGATGGGCTGCAAGATCCCTTCCAACCCAAACCATTCCATGTTTCATTGATAAAAGTGCATTTCCCAAGGCTTTTCCCTCTGGAGCTTGAGCTGAGGGAACCACATTCACCAGCCAGTGCTTGGAGTCTGACTGAACTTATAAAAAGCACAGAGATCTCCACTTTTTATTGTTTTAATCCTTTCCCTTTGTAATACAAACACAGGGCTGAGGCCCTGATGAGCTCCCTGGCTCCTGACAGGAACAACAGCTTCAGGCTCACTGAGAATTCATTTGGAGGAGCAAAGCAAAGGTGCCTCAAGTATGAACAAACCTGAACTGAAGAGCAGGGGAGGTGCAGCTCTTGGGTGTGGTCTGGGGGTGCATCAGGCCCCTCTGCAGATGTGGACAGTGTGTCGTGCTGGACACTTGCAGAGCTTCTTCTGAAGACCTCCCATTCTCATTTTCCACGCCCCCAAAAGCCTACAGAGCTGGCAGCATGTGTGTCAAGCTCTGGGGAATAAACAAAAACTTGAGAGAAAACAACCTTAGGGTGTACTCACAACTCCACCGGTCACCCTGCCAGCTGAGCCATGAAATAGCTTTTGTTCTTGTGTTAGAGGAAATGTTTTCTGTTCCAGGCAGGGCCAAAACTGTTTTGCATGAGGGAAATAGCAAAGTCTAGAAACAAAACTGAATTTCTATTAATATAAAGCATGGAAGAGGATACCAGGTTTGTGATGTCTTGTCGTGTTATGCACAGGACAACTAAATACTCAGATTTGATTTTTAATAATTAATTTCAATCCTCATTGAAAGAAGATGATAGGTTTGGAAATTTTCTAAGTTGGCCATTCCAAAACCGAGCAAACCAAAATGTTTCTGAATCAGAACAAGCAGATGCTGAATTGTATGTTTAGAAAGTTTCTCATTTATCCTTACCTTCAAGCAGAATCTGCAGTGTGGCAGTGGACACAGGGACAAGGAGTTCCAACAAAAAAACACTTTAATTTCACTAGCTATTAAATCCATTATTTATAGATATAGAATTGTTTCTATCCAGGACTGCAGTCTGGGATTTTTTTATGTCTTTCTCTTTAGAATTTGGGGTTTCTTTCAGAGTTTTTTTAGATTTTTATTTTTTTTTTACTTAGTGCAGATATTTGCCTCTAAGAAAAGGGACTTGGAAATGAGGCTGCCAATGAAGTTTTTAATCCAGGAAGAACTTGTATTTTGCAGAAGTAACTATTTGCTCTTCTGCTGCTGCTTATAAATATTTGCAGGTCTCGAAACTGATAGAAAATCCGGAGCCTTTTGTGAAGCTCAAAGCAGACAACGCTGTCTTATAAATCCGGATCTGGAGGGAATTCCCCAAAATGTTTGGGGACTTCATTAAAACTCATTTAATTAACGGGGTCAGCCCAAGTTGTTCTGTGTTCCTCTGGCAGTAACAGCTCCGGGGAAGCCCAGCTGCACGTGGAGGTGCCCGACTCCATCACCACGTGGATCACGGAGGCCGTGGCTCTGTCTGAGGAGAAGGGGCTGGGCATTGCCAGCCAGACAGAGCTGAAGACGTTCAAACCTTTCTTCATCGACTTCACGCTGCCCTACCACGTCATCCGGGGCGAGCAGACCAAGATCCCCCTCACCGTCTACAATTACCTGGCCCTGTGTGCAGAGGTAAGAGCCCAGAGCTCACCCCCCTCTCAGTCCTGGCTCATCACCACTGCTGGTGAGTGAGCTACGAGTCACAGTCGATAAGGTGTCAGGCTGACAGAGAGGTAAGCTCAGCAGAGATGCTTTGAGAAGACAAATATTGCTTTTTTTCAGCTCAAATAAATGTCATCGCTTTGCTTATTCTCGGTTTGAAACACTTGTAGTAGGCTGAAGTGTCTTGCAGCACTTCAGAAAAGCGAATGTTGAAAAAGACAGGGAAGGCAATTTGGGATCTCGTGCAGAAGAATTTCCTTCATAATCAAAAAGCTGCCAAAAATAGTTTATTTTGAAGGAATTTTTTTCCCCGAGAAATTCCACCTCCCTTGGTGTTTTCTTCTCACACTATCCATCTGATCAGCTCCAGTGGCATCTCCCAGAACTGCTGAGCTGAAAGTACTGCTCTCACTCAAACCCATGGCTAGAAACTTTGAAGACTGAATAATCTGCATTCTGTGATTTTTATGAAGAATTCTGTGGGTTTCACATCGTTCACATAAACCAGTTTGGCTCAGTGGCTGATATTTCCAATAAATGACATTTCCAAAACTTTCACAGGTCCACGTGAAGATTTCTGTCCCAAAAGGCATAAAGTTTGTTGGGCACCCTGGGAAGCACCACCTGACCAGGAAGAAGTGTGTGGCCCCTGGGGAAGCCAAACCCACCTCCATCGTTCTGTCCTTCAACGAGCTGGGCCTGAGCAACATCACAGGTGCACAGAACTCAAAACAGCTTCTTGGTGCTTAGAGGGGTTTTACAAGTGTTTCTTCTTATTCCTCTCTCAGGAGAAAATTCTTATTTCCCTATTGCCCCAGTTCATTCGTTCCTCTTGCTGCCAGCTTGGCTTTTCAATCTCATTTATTGCAGGAACATATTCGCTGCCTGTGATGCACAGAATGTACAAACAGACACCAGGACATTCTCTGGTCATCACTTTTCCTGTTGTGATATTTGCTCATGCAAGGTTGGCCTGAGGAGATTTCCCTGAAGAGATCAGTGGAAATTTTTAAACGAGAGAATAACAAATTCTGAGCAAATAATCCCAGTAAAAACTGTACAACACTGAAAACTAGGAAAGAGTTTCTCTGTTGCTCCATGATTGTTCAAATATTGCCTAGTTCTAGATGTGATCACTCAAATATGGATAAAGGGAATATGAGAGAGGGGTAATTACAGCACTTGATGTACTGTTAATCAGCTGCTTCTAATTAATTTGGATCTCTTTAACTTCTAGAGATCTTCCTATCTCAAAATCTCTGCTGCTTTTCCCTTCTGCTTCTTAGCAAAAGCTTTTGCCTATGGTGGGACCAGCTGCTGTCAGGAGGGGATGCAGACCCTGAAGAATGGCAAACACTCGGAGGACTCTTACATGGACAAAAGGACCCCTGTGGGGGTGGATTATGTTCGCAGCAGTGTCATTATTGAGGTGAGAAAACATGAATTTACAGGAATTCAGGGGAAAAAAAATGCTTGGGCAAATTGTAAAATCAAATGTGAATGGGTTTATAAAGATCCTCAAGTTGATTTACAGTGTGCTAGGGAGATTGATCAGCTATATATCAGATATCAGCTGATTTATAGGGAAATAATCAGCTTTAGTGGTTCTTGTACAGAAAGAACCCATTTGAGCTCCTCTGGTGAATCTTCAACACTGTTCAGGAGAAAAAGCAATGGAAATTTTATGGGATAAATTTGCCCTGCTGATCTAAGAAATATGATAAAATGGAAGGTTCTCTGGCAGTGCTTAGCACTGCTCTAGCTAACAGAACACAGTGCCATCACTTTTCTATGAGGAATACAAACCACTGCACAGCAGCAAAATTAATTTCTATATTTTCCAAGTAAAACTGGAATCTGTTCCTGCTAATCCAAGCCCTGTGGTTTATACGTGGATTTCTGTCTTTCTATAGCCAGAGGGACTGTCCAGAGAATACACCTACAGTGTGTTCTTCTGCCCAAATGGTAAGTTCATGATTTGAATGAGATATTCAGTTTGTTTGAAACAGTTTGAAAATAAGCATTTGGCTTCATCTCATTTAAAAAAAAAAAAATTAAAAAAAATCTTTGTTTCCGTTTCTCTATGATTGATGAGTTATGGTGTGTAGGAGGAACTTGTAAATAAAGAGTCTTTCTTACCTGGCTGGCTAATTATGAATTTGCTCTGACTACCAAGTGATTTCTGGAAATGGCCATTAAATTCCTTTACTTTATGGAACAGTTTAAGTATTCAGCACTGTGGACAGTAACTGGGACTGTACTTCATTTTCAGCTGGTGTTTTAAGATTCAGTTCTGGAATCAGTCCTGTCCTTTCTGCCAGAGATTTGGATAGCTCAGAGTTGGCTCCAGTAGCTAAACAGAGATGCTTTTGACCACTAGATTAGAACTGAAAAATCACTTGCTGACTTCATAAGAAATTCAGCTGATCAGTTTGAAAGATTTTCTGCCTTGAAGGGGTTAAAAAAAAAAAAGATTAAAAGGAACATCCACGTGTATTTTAATACTTTAAAGGAATCTGGAAAAAATCCCCAAACCCTGTACATGGGAAAGGTCTGTTTGAACTTCAGTTATTTTTTGATGTCTGTAAGATGAGGTCTAATTCTTACAACATTCCCTTGTTTTTCTGACTAGAGAAAATACACATTTCCACACCTAACAAATATGAGTACCAGTACATGCAGAAGCCAGCCCAGATGAGCCACTTTGACATTGCTGTGAAGGCTCACAACGATGCTCACCTGGCCCTGTCCTCTGGCCCCCACGACATGGCAGAGATGACAGAGATCGTCATCGGGGGACAGCAAAACACCAAAACTTGGATTTCTATCAGCAAAATGGGAGAGCCAGTGGCCAGCAGGGACACACCTGGCATCCTCTCCTGGGATGAATTCCGCAGCTTCTGGATCAGCTGGAAAAATGGAGTTATCCAGGTACTGAATTCTTCTGTGTAATGGTCTGGAAGTCTCTTTTTCAACAGAGTTTGAGCACACATAGAGCAGTTTTTCCTTGGTGTAGTGGATGGGAGCTTCATTCCTGTTGCCTTTTCCCTCTGAAGCCCTGATCAGGCTGTTGTGATCAAAACAAATCTGCTTTTGCCACGGTTGCTCAGGACCTCAGTCCTCAACATTTTTAGTGATGAAAGCCTTGAAGGCCAGGCCTGTGGAATTCTCGTTGGACTTCCTTGGATTGTTTTGGGGGTGGGAAAGAGAGAGGTTTTGCTGCATCTGCAGTGCACATCTGAGCTAGGAGGTGTCCCAGCACACGAGGCAGAGTGACTCCACGTGTGTGGGCTCTTGGAACTCCATGGTCTCTTGTCCCTTTCAGGTTGGCCACGGTACTCGGGTGCTAAACGAATCTATAATTGTGGAGTGGACAGTCCCCAAACAGCTTGAGGTGAAGTACATTGGCTTTTCCACAGGCTGGGGGTCAATGGGAGAGTTTAAAATTTGGAGAAAAGAAGAGACTGATGAAAATCACAATGAAGCATTTACTCTTGGAGTTCCCCACAACATAATTCCAGGATCAGAAAGAGCTACGGCTTCAATAATAGGTATCAATTATCAGGAGGTATCACTTAGGTACCCGTTATCAAATGTGAACAGATGCTCCAGCTGTTACTTCTGACCAGTACTTGAGTAATGCACACCAGATAAGGTAGTCACAGGCACTTAAAAAGGTTTATTGGTGCTTAATTCTGGGGCAGATGATTCCTTGGGGTTTCTTTGTAGCTTGTTTGAAGCCTGTTTGGGTTGACAGTGGCTTAAAGTTGATGCCACGTGAGGGGTTTTGCAGGGGCACTGTCTCTTGCAGTTCATGGTACTTATTTCATTGTCACCCTCATCACAAACTGTGCCATGTTTTCTAAACTGGGAAGTCATGGATAGTCAAAGGCTGAAATGTGGGATTTCTTGAGTCCAACAAGAGATTGAAGGGCTAAGACTTAACAGCTGAAGGACTTCCCACTTATGTCACAGTTTATTTATGCTGATTCTGGGGTAGCCAGGAGATATTAGTGCAGTCAGGTGGGGGTTACTCGTAAAACACCAAAAGGAAACCTTAATTGCCTGATCCTGAACATCTCCCCTCTTTCTCAAACAGGAGATGTGATGGGTCCTACTCTGAACAACCTGGACAACCTGCTGAGGTTGCCCTTTGGCTGTGGGGAGCAGAACATGATCCACTTTGCTCCCAATGTCTTTGTCCTGAAATACCTGCAGAAAACCAAGCAGCTCAGTCATGAGGTGGAGGTCGAAGCTACCGATTACCTTGTTCAAGGTAACTCATTAAAATTAAGTTTACAGGTGGAGAAGAGGCTTTGAATTAACAGTTTTAGTTTACATGCCACGTTTTCTAATCAAGAATAGCCCAAGTGATGAGGAATCATCTTTTCTTGCAGGGTAATCTCACAGTCTGACAGATTTTGTTGGCAAGATCTTTTCCCTTGATATGTAACCTGTGCTTCCCTTCAGTAACTCCGAGTTCAGATGTTTGATTTATCTTTATCTTTTCTTCCTTAGCTGATTTCTATGTTTAAACATGTTAGAAAGTAAAGGAAGATGAAATTTAGTAAAAATCTGTATATTTAGGGGGTTTTGCCTTATTCATAAATTCTTTTCAAGCCTTTAGTCACTGGAGTTATGGCTTTTCTAGACTTTTTTTTTAAACAGTATTTTCTTAGTAACAATATATCAAAAATCAAAATTTAATATCCAAAGTAGTTAAAAGCCTTCGTTACATAGCTCTAGGTTATCTGTCCTTTCAGTGTCCTGTTCTACTTTACTAAGCAGCTCAAAACAACCTTTTTTTTAATTTGTTTTTTCTCCACTGTTTTTCTCAGCATTTGTTTTGGTAAGAGCCACATGCAAAATAGTTTTATAACTAAGTGCAATTCTCAGGACAAGTAAGAATTCAGAGATCATTAAAAACAAGAGTAACCCAAAGAGACAAAGCTCTCTTGTGTATGAGTCAGACAATAGTCATGTCATGAAATCAGAGGTGACAGGGTTAGGTGGTTCTCCTCTGAAAATATAAATATAAAATGTAATATGAGAGATATTTCTTGTGCTCAACAGCAAAAGCCTGGTGCTGCTTCCTCTGCCTGGCTCCAGTCATTTCACTTGTAATTTTCTGTGCTTGCTGGGAGCAGTGAGGCAAAGGGAATTTGTTAATGGCCTGAGTCAGTGTTTCCTTTGCAACATCATTTGCTTTTGTTTCTTTTTATGAATCTGCAAACCTTCCAGGTTTTTGGCTCCGAACTCTGTTTGCTAATTAACCCTTACAGAAGAAACCCCCAAGAGTTTTAAACCCTTCTGTGTTTACTGGAGCCCTGCCAAGTATAAGTTTTAGATGGGAAATGCTCACTCTAGAAGGCTTTTGTGATTTACCAAGCCAGAAAACTTCTTCATCCCTCAATCATCCACCATGGAAAGTGCTCATACCCAACAATTCCCGTGAATTCCCTCTTCTTTAGAAGTGGCCTTGGCTAAACCAGTCAGTATTTTTGCTACTTCCTAGAAAAAAAAAAACAAAAACAAAACCAAAAAAGGCAGGTGAATAAGGGAAAACTGGAGAGGGGAACCTCTCCAGTGAGCCCCAGAATGCAGAGGAGTGTTTAGTAAAGAGGAGGGTTCAGAAGAGCAAGCAAAACATAAAGCCTGTGGGAGTCCCAACCAACAAGCAAAAAAGAATAGCAGCAAGAGCAGTAAAGCATAATTCAGCTCAAAATCACAGAATCACAGAATATCCTGAGTTGGAAGGGCCCCAGGTTGGAATGAATGGCCCTAACAGGGGTCAAACCCACAGCCTTGGCAGCACTGGCACCATGAACATTCAAAAAGAGAGGAACAGAAACGATGACAAGAGTGATCTAAAATATAAGGACTGAATGTGTGCATTTATATACTGGAAATGAACACTGAGGAGTTGTTTAAGCAGGAAGTACTCAGTAATAAATCATACCCGAGGGCTGCAGGGGGGAAAAAACCAATTTAACTTAATTTAACACCTGTTTTTTGGAGGAAGAAAAAATTAATACAATTACTTAGGCTTTCTGCCAGGTATTTGTGCCTATCCCAACACCCCCAGACAGATGTGGTGACTACGAGAGCATCATCAATCTCTAGGTCTTCATTGCTCCCATTTTTCAGGCCATTCCCTGTGAGCACTGAGGGGCTACAGAAAAACTGGGAAGGGTGGGAGCCATGTGCTCCTCCTCAGGGATTGAGGAGCTGCCTGTATCTGCAGAGGTCAGCCGAGAAACTCCACCTCCAGAAATGAAACAGTAATCCACCCCCATAAAAGCCTCATGTGGTGTGGAACAGAGCACCTGCTCCTGTGCTGCTGAATTCAGCAGGCATGAAGTGTCTTTTGGCACAGTCTTCTTGCAGATGGGATTTTTCCTTATCAGAAATATCCATCCTGGAGGGTTTGACTCCAATGGGTGTTTCAGAGCTTTATCCAGGCGTGTGTTGTGTATTCATCCCTGTGGAGGCTTTGTCAGGATAGGCATGGTTGTAGACAAACAGGTTTGAGAAGCAAATCTTTTTGCTAGTAGAAAGAGCATTTCCACTCTTTTCATTTCCAGCCTCAGAAGACATTCCAGGAGAGAGTTCTTGTCTTCAGCATTCACCCTGTTAATAATGACATCTAAAACAAGCCTTGGGACAGCCCTTGCAGCTGGGGGGTGTTCACGTGCACTGAGGTCTCAGCTGTTGTTTTTAGGTTACATGAAGTTGATCCAAGCAACAGCTTTGGGAAAAGTATGAATCCAGCTGTAATGTCACTGGCAAAACATTTTCATTTGTAAATGCAAGTAAAATGGAAGGAGAGTGGCTGTATGCTTAAGTAAATACCTTCTGATAATGCATTTTTTTCAGAGAAGTAACAGTTTTTTAGCATTTCCAGTGTCCAAAAGCAGGAGCTGCAGTGTCCCAGATGTTATCCTGAGCAGATTTCTGGATAAACTGCACACAGAGCTGGCTCTCACTCACAGCAGAATAAGAAGCTGCCTCGGGCAGCAGAATCCTCTGCACATGTTCCAGATGTTCTGAGTCTTCATTCCCTTTAAATACTCGTTTTTATCTGTGTGAGGAGATTTTGGACTCCCCCAATTTTTTTGTGACTTGCAGGCTACCAGCGCCAGCTGACCTACAAGAGGCAGGATGGCTCCTACAGTGCTTTTGGGGAGAGGGACTCATCAGGGAGCATGTGGTGAGTGGCTATTTAAAACTGAGTTAGAAAAGGGCTAAATGTTTGCTAAACGGGAAAAATACACAATTGGCAGGGAAAGAGGAGTAATTTTCCAGCTTCTCTCGTGGTTTCACACACAGTGGAGAACAGAAATAATGCAACAATATTCAGTGACTACAGGATTGCTGTTCAGTGCTGCTGAGTGCTCTGACTACGTTAGGTGATGTGTTGCAGGTGGTTCAGGACTCGGGAGCAGTTAAGAGAGTTAAATCTGCTAATTAGTCCAGGTTTCAGGCAAAAAGCTGTAGTTAAGGATCATATCTGCAATTGGAGTAGCAATTATGGGGCATTTAAGCACCTAATTCCATTAGGGATGGAGTTTTACCTGAAGCAGGTAGGGGGAAATGTGCTGTCCCTACAAGTGGCAGAGCCTTCTATCAGGGTAGGTAAAAAACCCACCAAAACCAACTCAAACCCCCACAAAGACGTCCTTGTGCCCTGTGCTTTCCACCCCGTCCTGGGTGGAACAGAGTGGATTTGAGCTCTGGGAACAGGGGCAGGACCTTTCAGAGTCACACAACATGAGAGGCAGAGCCGTGAACAGAACCTGGGGGGTCAGCTGCTGTCAGTGCTGTCCCCCCAAGCCCGGGAGGTTTGTGTGCCGTCAGTCCCGAGTGTCACCACCCCAGGGCTCGCGGGCTCCGTCCCTCTGCTCCATCCGTGTTTGGATGGAGCAGATTTTCCCCGATCCCACTCCCAGCTCGTGGCAGGGCAGCAGCACCGCGGCTGCCTCCTCGCTCCTCCGAGACAGGGAACTTCAGGAACCCCAGCCCGGCATCTCCCAGGCCCTGGATGTGAAATATGGTGACACAGAATTACTCAACACTCGAAAAATCCCCTGCCGGGCAGCAGTGTTTGCTACCCTCCCATTCCTCAGGGGCTTGTAAATGCAATGACTCAATCCCCCGGAGCTGGCCGGTGCTCACACTTGTTGTCAGAGGTTTAGAATTCCAAAAACACTTCTGGTGCCTTAATTCTGTATAAAGTGTAACACAGGCTTGAGAAAAGGATCTGAATTTCTTATGAGAAATATATTGATTCTTAATTGGAAAATATTGATTCTTAGCTTAAAAACGTTAATAATCTGGGATATAAAAGAACTATATTTCAGAGTGTGCCATAACTTATAACAAATAACAAGTGACATAACTCATGACAAGTACACCTTTAAGTTCTACTTTTCAATTAATTTTGCTGACCTTTAATCCTTTTCTTATCCAAAGCCTGGACAGTGTTCAGGTGCTTTTATGTCCCATGAATGCTTTAACAACAATATTTAGTGTTTCCCAACAAGATTTTTTTCAATTTGTGCTCTCTAAGGATATTGATTTTTTCCTTACATGTACTTTATTCTGAATTTGTTTTCTCAGTAAATATGGTTAATTCATTTTTACAGGTTAACAGCTTTTGTCCTCAAGTCCTTTGCTCAGTCTCGTGGGTTTATTTTCATTGACCCCAAAGAACTCACAGCTGCCAAAGACTGGATCATCCAGCACCAGAAAGAAGATGGTTCTTTCCCTGCTATGGGCAGGATACTAAACAAGGACATTCAGGTAAAAACCACACAGAATCAACTTGCAGCAAGGACATTTTTAAAGTTTTTATTAGAGCATGAACTGATGCAGTTTGAATATGAATTTTGCACTTGAAAAGCTGGAATGCTACAGGGAGAACCAGGGGAATTTCAGTTCAGAAAGGTCTTTGAGAGTGTGTCTGTGGGGTGTCCCCAGAGGATGAAAGCAAGGTGTGAAGTCTTACAAAATACTGCATTAAATTTGTCCTCAGGCCAGGGACAGCTGAGTCCTGCCTCCAACCAGTGTGGGTTTGGGTTCCTAAATTTTGTACTCCTTGTGTGCAAAGAAAAGAAATTTGGTGATGCTTCAGCTTCTCCTCTAGTTCTAACACATCCTTTTTATTGCTTCAAGGTCTCTTTTTTTTTTTTCTCCAGTGTCCTTTTCTCTAGTTTTCATCCAGTGGTTTGTGTTGTTTGCCCTTCCAGGGTGGGATCCATGGGAAGATCTCCCTGACAGCCTATGTGGTTGCATCTCTTCTGGAAACAGGTGTCACTTCTGAGGTAATAAAAGCTCGGTTAAAACAGCTCAAAAAATTCTCTCTATTCTCTTTTTTTTAAAAAAACCTTAGTTTTGCTGCTGTTTGCCTTTGGAGGTTCTGGGCTCTCTAGAATGACTGACAGCATCCAGGGAAGAGAGGCTGCTTGAGATTGTTCTGAAGTTAAGGAATCTGTTCTGAAGTTGTTCGAGGTGGTCTCCTACCCTTCAGCTCATGATTATTCCACCAGAGCAGAACACTTCCCTGCAGCCCCATCCTTCCACCTCTCCAAGAAATTACTGCAAAAGGAGTTTTCAGCCTCTTAGCTTCAAGCTGTGAGTGCAGCCCGTGCAGATCCTGGTCTTTTGCCTGTAGAGACTCAGAAATCCTGGCTTGGTGCTAAAAGCTGTTTAACTTGGGGATTCAGAGAACTCTTGTGGTGTGGCTTGGCTGCAGTGGCCAAAATGCTACTGCTGTTAGATTACTGTGCCTTTGGAGAACTGAGCTCCTGCAATGTGCTGGATTGAGGGCTCTGGAGAAAAATGTTTCTGTTCTTTGCAATGAGACAGAGCAGGAACACTGCAGGAAAGAGAAGCAGCTATGGTGGGAATGGCCAGTTTCACTGGACAAAAACCCCCAAACTTCCAGTACAGCTGGTGTTTTAGGGATTCCTCCTTGAGACTCCTGGTAAAACAGTGCTCCTGCCCTCTGTATTTCTGCCAGCATGCAGTTTCACTAGCATGGAAATGTTTAGATAAGATTATAGTGACACATTCCCCCTGACTAGGGCTGGGCAGATGCTCCCTTGTTTTTCAGCCAATGGAGAGGGCAGTGGTGGCTGTGCACAGGCAGAACTGCCCGGAGGATGAAAAGAGGAGGGGTAGTGGATGTGGCAGTGTCTCCTGCTGATCTGCTCTCAGACAAAAGGGTCCATTCAGGCACAACCCCGTGAGTTTGTGGAGGTGTCAGAACAGCCAGTGCCCATTCAGGAACTCTGATAACCTCATCACTCCTCATCCAACCCTGTGGAGCCTGAAGAGTTGAGATCAGGCTGCTGTTGCAGGCAGATGCCCCCTAACCCCCTGTCCTTGCTGAAGTGGAAGTCTTTGAACCTTATTAAAAATTCAGAAAACCCTGCCGAGCTCACAGAGTAACTTCCTGCCTCCCTGTCAGCAGTGTCCCCCTCTGAGCAGTGATGTGATGCTCTCTCTGGGCTGCTGTGTGTCAAGGCAGCCCCAGCAGTGCAGTTTCTGTGGATTCTAATGGTTTTCCTAGAGGAGATTTGTGAGTGTTCCTAATGATCTTAGCTAGGAAATGAGGAAGGGGAAGGTTAGTGCCACAGGGAAATCAAAGGAAACCAAATTACATCAAGTCCAATTAAATTGTTTCTATAAATTATCAGAGCCACGTTCCTGCATGGTGAGGTCATTGGGGGAGTTAATAAAACATGTTTGTTGGCTGCAGGGACCCCTGGGAACCTTGGCCTTTATTATCCTCTGGCGTCTGCCAGACGCTCCGGAGTGTCAGGAGCACAATCAAACCTACAGTACAGAACTTGCCCCTGCCCTGTTCATCTGCTGCCTTGCAGGGGCACGGAATTTCTCCAGCTTTAAGGGGGGAAAAGTGTGTCTCAGTGTTAGCCTAAATCATTCCTGCTCTGCTGTTCGCACCTTTTTTTTTTGAATTTTTGATGCATGGCTTTTCTTAGGGGAAGGAAAGTATCAATGCTGTTCTGCAGAGAGCAAAATGTATCTTTCCAAGTTTATTGGGTGGGTTTTGTTGTTGTTTTTGTTTGGATTTTGTTGTTGCTTTTTGTTTGGTTGATCATTTTTTAATGAGCACGATGTAACAAGTAATAAAGCGATTTTAACTTCAGAGGCTGGTCCATCTGTCTGGGCTCTTTCCCCTGTGAATGTAGGAAGAAAGAACAGCTGTTGACAAAGCAAAACACTTCCTGGAGTCCAACCTGTACTCAGCAGAAGATCCCTACACGACTGCCCTGAGTGCCTACGCCCTGACCCTGCTGCACAGCCCCTCTGCGGCCGCCACGCTGCGCAGGATGAACAGCATGGCCATCACCCAAGGTAGGAGCTCCAGCCCCGGGCTCTGCCCCCTCACGGGAGCAGCCAAGCACAACCTGAACGCTGCATTTGAGCTGCTGGAGAGAGAGGATGGGGCCTGGGAGATGAGGGATTCCTCACGGCAGTTTGGCTTTGTCAGGCAAGGGTGCCCCCGGTTCCCTTGGGAGAGGGCTCCACGCACGTGCTGGAGGAAGGCACGTGCAGCAGAACCACGGCGTATCCTGAACTGCAAGGGACCACCTCGTAAGTGAATGGCTCACACAGAGCTGAGAGCCGCAGCCCTGGTGGGCACAGCACTGTTCTCTGACCAGCAGGGTGGCCTCAGCGCTCCCCTCGCGGCGGCAGAGTTTGCCCTGTAACACCTCACTCTCCCTGATGGGGTATTTTAATCCAAAATCCAAGAATCACCCGATTTGTCGCGTTGAACCACCTTTGTCGTTCCAAAGGGAGCCCCTTGCCCAGGGACTGGGTGTCCAAAAGGAGGGACAGGTGCAGCTCAGGGAGCCCATGCAAAAGTGGAATTTGACTCTTCCCATGCACAGAGGCTCAGCTGCACTCCTGCTCTAACAACACCCGTGTCCCACTGCCCTCTTCTCCTAGATGGCTTTACACACTGGAGCCTCACAGGAACCCTTGTCACTGATGAAGACACCTTCATGGGGTTTAATGATGGACTCTCTCAATCAGGTAATTGGGAGCCTGCAGTGCAAAGGCAGAGAGAAGGGAAGGGGCTGCCACACCAGCCTGCATGCATTGCAGTGAGCTGTTTATGAAATACAAGGTATTCTGAAATTGCCACTCAGTCAGGCAGGGTCCAGAGAAAAGAGAGTTCAGAAAAGGCGGGTAACATTACACTGAAAGAATAAATGAGAGAAAGAGCAAGATGTGCTCCAGACATGACAGGTTTTTCAGCCCCAGCTGTCTCATCAGCTTTATTCCAGTTTTATAAAGACAGAATCTCAGATGACTCTCACTCTTCTGTCAGGGAGTAATAACTCGAAATGGAAATCTAAGGGAATTCAAATATATTTAATTTTAGAGCTATTTATCTTTGTGTTTTCAAATGGACCTAAGGATTGTATCACCAGTCACTGACACTTCAGCTGATTTTTCTAGACTTTGGCTGTCATAGCCACAGAAACAGTGAATGATGCTGGAATTTTCAAGCCACTTAAAGCCATTGACTCTTTGGATATGATGCAGGTGCAGCAATGTTCAAGAGGAGTCTGACTGGATATTGTATGAAAATTTCTAGGGCAGTGGGCAGCAGCAGAGTAGAACTGGAGTGGGAGAGGAATTACTTGTGTGTCACAGTCAAGTAGAAGGAGTTTATCTATTGTGTGAATATCTTTATTATTGGTTATCTATTGTGTGAAGGGAGGCTTATGTTGGAAGCAGAGATCTTAGGGAGGTGAAGCACCTTGAGTGCAGACATTTTGACTTCCCTTTTCCTGTGTTTACTTCTATAGACTCTTTACTTTTTAGAATTATTTTTTGGTTAATAAATATCCGTAGAACTATCTCTAGACCTGCCTGGATTCTCACTTCTAGGTAGTTTGTTTTTGTTGGTTTTTTTTTTTAATTCTCCCCTCTTTCAGTTGTTTCTGCAGAAGTGGAAATGACATCTTATGCCCTTCTGACCTACACACTCCTGGGAGATGTGGCCTCTGCACTCCCTGTGGTCAAGTGGCTCTCTCAGCAGAGGAATGCCCTGGGAGGATTCTCATCTACTCAGGTGGGCTGCCCCTGAAAAAGGTAGCTGGGATGTATGCATTGTCGATTGATTCAGGAATGTGGAGTTTCATCTTCCTGACAGAAATTGTTTGTGTTCTTGTAAGAAGAAAAACTTTCCAGTGCTCTTTACTGCTTCCTCCTTGGACTGGTAATTTGAAAGGAACCCAGACTTTGTCCTCACAGGTGCCTTTGACAGGAAAAGTGAGCAAAACCTTGTTTCTTTTGCCATATGAATTAATAAGGAAGATTCTTCCTCCTGGGGGAAGAAGCAGAGCAGAGCTGTTTGAAAGTTTGCTGTGCTTCTGTACTCTTCACTATTCTGATTTCTCCCTCTTCTGGCCCCCAGGACACCTGTGTGGCCCTGCAGGCTCTGGCTGAATATGCCATCCTTTCTTATGTTGGAGGAGTCAACCTGACCATTTCCTTGGCTTCTACTAACCTGGACTACCAGGAGACCTTTGAGCTTAACAAGATGAATAAAAAAGTCCTTCAGACTGCGGTGGTAGGTGGTTTTGTGCAGGCAGATTTCTAAGGCAATACACGTGAGCTGGGTTCTGAATGAGGACTTGGATCAGTGATGGTAAAAGCAAAAGTTAAGCACTGAGACCTGTGGGGCTTTCTGTGGGTTTGTGGCTAGATTCTGCTGTGAAGGAGACAGCACTCCTAATTAAAGGCATTTTTCACCATAACCAATGCCTGATGTTTACGTTGTCGGCTGTTTGTCTCTGCCATTGTAAGTGCAGGTGGTGATGACACTAAGCCATGCTCACTTCGCTTTTGCAGTGTCCTTTATAAAGGTATTTTGTACAGAATAGAGCTAAATTTAGTATTCATTTCCATTCTGAGTGCCATGTCTTGTCTGTGTCTCACCTGTGCATTCTCCCCAGATCCCCAGTATTCCAACGGGGCTGTTTGTGAGTGCCAAAGGTGAAGGCTGCTGTCTGATGCAGGTAAGATGGTCATGGGGCTGGAGAAAGCATGGGAGCAGATGATCTCTAACCTCACGGCCTGTTTGCTGCTTTTGTAATCCCACTTTGCTGCAAGGAAGGACTTACACTTGGAATTTCTCTCAAAATAACTTTATAACGTGGTCTTGCTTTAATTTAGGAAGTGGATGTGACTGTAGCAGCTCTGGTAGAGCTTATATAGGGCTATGACTGTGTGGTAAAGCCTCTGTTACCTCTGTGCCTGCCATTCCCCCCCTCTGAAGAGATCTTCTGTCTGGGCTGGTCCTTCTGGGACGTTTGTAGACCCTTGCAAACATCGGAGCTGTAACAAACCGCCCTGACGAGTTCTGCTTTTCCCTCTTCCTGCTGCAGATCGATGTCACTTACAATGTTCCTGATCCTATTGCCAAACCAGCCTTCCAGCTCCTGGTGAACCTGAAGGAGCCCAAGTCAGAGCAGCACCTGCAAGCCCCAACCCCGCTGCGCTCGGGCTCTGCCGACGGGAGCCGCCCCGCAGCCCTGCACCGGGACAGGGCCCTGGGGGACGACGAGGACCCGGCCTCAGACCAGGACCACCGCGAGTACAAAGTCATCCTGGAGACCTGCACGAGGTAGGGAATGCCAGCCCTGCTCCCCACGGAGCGTTTGGTTTGCTGCTCAGCCGCTCTGTGCCGGGAAAGCACCGAGTTCTCTCTTGCTGCCCTGTCCGCATCTCGAGCAGGGCGAGGCAGAGCTTTCAGCTGCCACTGTGGGTTGTGGGACAGAGTCACTCCAAGGTCATTCCTGATCATTTCAGTGCTAAATGTGTGTCAAAGGTAGAGAAATAAGAGCAGCTCCTTGAGGTTTTATCACAGAGTTTCTTTGTTGCCTCTCCAAACCGTGAAAATTACAAATGTGATGTGATTTACTTGTATAAGGATGAAAAGTTCTGGATTATTTTCTTAAAAGCCCCAAAGAGCAAGGTAAATTCCACTGGTTAACTAATATCTTAATTGTGTCAATAGTTTTATAAATATTACTGACTTGACTTTATTATTTGAGTTCCTCAGTGGTTCAGTTTTGGATACCAAAAACCTAACAGAAGATGCTTGTTGCCATGGTATGAATTTGGAATCTATGGTAAAGGCACAATATATGCAGATATTTGTTAATAAGCTGTCAAATTCCTTATCTCCTTGTTCCATATAATGAAATGTAAAATAACTTTTAAAAGTGGCATGATCCAGGAGTTTCATCTCTAGCTCTCAAAGCACTTTACAGAGACATGAGCAGTTCTGTCTCGTTTTATAGATTGGAAAACTCAAGTTATTGTGGGAAAACAGCTTGGCTATTGACAGACAGCAGCAAGAATAGTTTCTGACCTGCATTAAATCCACTTAAAAATTTCGATTAAACACTTTGGTACTGCTGCAGTCATTAGGGGTTGCTGAAATCTTTATAAAACATCTGGAATTTTTAGGGAGGTTGTTGGGAATTTGACCCAAGAGAGACAAAGCCACAGCCAGAGTAAATAAAGAGGGCTCACAGCATCCTGCTGTGCAACAGGAGAAGCCATTCCCAAGAAATTCATAACTAATCTGCACGTTTGTGACTGGGAGCCTGGCAGGTGGGGGGGCTGCTGCTTCACTGTCCTCCAACAGGAGAAGTCCAGTGAGTGGCTCAGATGGAAATGGAAAATTGTGGCTGCCCCTGTCAGAGTTTAATGGGAAACTCTGGCTCCCCTATCAGTTTCTCGTTTCTCTTGAAAGTATTCTCTTTCTTCCTGCAGAGGCAAGGGCACACAGGGACTGCAGACAGATAGGATCTTGTTTTCCCTGTTCCACTCTTGCACCAGGCCCACAGGCCCGTGTTGTGGCACAGGCACTGCCCCCAGGTGCCACAATGACCCCCAGGTGTCACTGTGCCAACCTCTTCTCCCCCTGCCCAAGCTCTCAGCCTGTTTTGGGGAGAGGATAATATTCTACAGTCTTGTCAGATGCTGAGGAGGCTGCCCTGCATCAGCACAACCTCTCTGCTGATAGTTCTGAAACTTCTGCCCTGGGAATTGCTGGAGCTAAGACAGAAACTTGAGAGGAAGCCCAGTGCAAGGAGATGGATTACTTGGAAAGGAAACAAAAGCAAATAAAATCTTCCTTTCCTCCCCTTCTCCCTGTAATGATGCTCTCAGCTCCATCATCATCTTGCTTGGGCAGTGTGAAGAGAGGAGTGCAGCTAAGGATGACAGCTGAGATATTTTGATCTGGGGGTGTTCTCAGAATGTAATGAAGTGTTGTCATGCCCAGTGATGTCCCTGGGGCACTTCTGAGGGGTTAGGGAGAACACAGGGTGGAAAATAGAAAGCTGTGATATATAACAGAGACTGGGGAAATGCAGGCAAAGGGATCCTGTAGGATTTATTAGGGAGTGTGGAGCATGGAGTTAGATGGGAATTAATGAGGTTTAATGTCCCTGGGAGCCCTGAAGTGCCTCACCCAGAGCCAGCTGGCTCTGTCCCCAGGCCACCTCATGCTACTGTGGGGCTTGGGCTGGGGTGTGGCACCCCAGCCTCAGTCAGCTCACCACCCCCTGAGCTGAGGGGGCTCCAGAGAGAGGGGCCCTGCAGGAGCCAGCTCAGAGCTGGCAAATTTGGTGCTGGAAGCTGTGGAACTGCTTTTTCTCAGTGCTGGGCATGAGCTGCTGGGCCCAGGCTTGGGTGGTGCCCAGCAAACAGGTGAGCTGCCAAGGAGGGAGGGCTGGGAGCTGTTGGCAATGCAGAGAAAAGGAGCCTTGTCCTGGGATCCCAGGAGCTGCCTTAGGATGGAGACTCCTCTGCCATGCTGCAAAAACTGAGACTTTTGCCATGGCCCTGCCTAACTTTCTCTGCACGCCTTCCTGTGTGGGGCTTTTGGTGCACACGTACAACAGCTCAGTTTCAGAGGGTTTCCCGAGTTTTCAGTTATGATATAGGCAGGGAACTCTTTAACACCAACGAGGCAGTGACTTTGCTGACTCATTAACAAAAGCCCTTTTCTTGGTGTCAGGGGTGAAACCCCAGGGCTGATTGACCTCCCCTGGTGTTGGGAATTAGCATTCCTCTCCCACCACAGTCCATCTACAGCCTTCCTCCCAGGGTGGACCAGAAGTTTCTTCTACTCCAAGGGTTTATTTCCTTATACCAAGTGCATTTTCTCAGTGATTAATTGAAAAAGAAAGCAAGCAGCCTCACAGGTGGCTGCATCCCTCTGCTTTTCTGCCTCTGTGTTCCAGGACTTCTCTACCCTCTATGAGTTGGGCATAATTTTGTTAAATAAAAGCAGGAAAGAGGATTTTTAAATAACAAATAAACTGGCTTTCCACAAGCACTTCAGCAAGGAGAACCTTTTAATATGTTGGGTTTTCTTTTTCTGGAGTCGCTTTCTCCATTCTGAGTTGTCCATTTGTTGTCTTGGATCTTGAGTTTGTTCCCATTTTCTCTCTTTTTGCTCCCGTGGGAAGATGGCTGCACTCTGGATCCTCAAACATGGCTGTGCTGGAAGTGCCTTTGTTCTCGGGGTTTCGGGCAGATATTGAGAGCCTGGAGCAGGTAAGGGGATGGGTGGGAGTGCAGGGCTGGGATGTGGATCTCTGACTGGGAGGGGTTCCCTTCGAGGGGCAAGAGGAGGCCACGGAGTGTCAGAGCACTGCTGAAAAGATGCAATTAAAATTGGGAAGGGGGAGGAAGAGATTTCGCTTGTCAAAAAATCTCTCTCTGAAATGAGGGAACAGATATTCTGAGCAGGCTGAGCAAACCCAACCTGGCCAAGCCAAGGTTTTCCTGAGCCAGTGCACAGTAATTAGCTGAGACCCTTTGGAAAAGCTGAGGTGCAAATGTGCTCTAACAGGAGCTGTTTATGGCTGCTTAGTGGGCTGTGTTATCTCCAACATCTGGATCCCATTTCTTTGGAGGCTCTGTGTCTTGGAATTTTTTGCCCTTTTTTTATTTTTTTTCCCCCTTCTCTCTGGGAGAACATTGTGTTTCTTGCAGCCAAGCTGAGGTGGACAGAATGTGCCTCGTGCCCAGCCAGCCCTTCAGGGCAGATGAACTGTAATCTTGAGCTTTGCTTTATATTTGTGGGAGCATTACATTCATTACAACTCATTACATTTTGTGGAGTGTTGCATTCACTGGTGGGGTTCTTATGCTGCAAAGATTATTATTTTTTTTTTTTTTTAATTGAAGAGGTGTAAAGTTTTTGCATCCTTGAGAACTGGTCAAGAGCTAAAAACTATTCTGCTTCTAAAAGACCTCTTCTGTTAATAAATTCGTCTCATTATATTGGAAAGGGAAGGGATCTGAGGAAAGAATTTTAAAGCAGAACCATTGTGAAATTTGATGTCATAATTCAAGGAGGAGTGCACATTGCTTTATCTTCTCTAGGATTTCACTTGATTTGGCTGATTTATAATTGAAACACCATTGCATTTTCTTGGAGGGAAAAGCCCTCTGGAGGGGTTTACAGCCCATGTCAGAAGCTGCTGTCAGATGTCTCCTGGGGTGTTCCTGATACCACACATTTTTGTATCAATCCCTGAGAAGCAATTGCATCCTTTCAGAGCAGGGGATCAGATAGGAAATTATCCCTATAAAGAGAAAAACTGAAGTTATTTATAACCATTCACAAGCTGCAGGTGGAGAAATCTATTTTCAAATCCAAGCATGTAAAATGGATTGGTTATTATTTGCCTGTGAGTCTGATATTCTCTCTCATGCAACAAACAGAATATGGCTGTTCAGGTGGGGCAAGGCCAGGAGTAGGAGCTCTCCAGCATGCCCATGGGAAAAGAAAGGAGGAAAATTAGGTGAGGGGGCCTGCAGGGGGTTTGGTTCCTGCTTTCCCTCCTCTGCTGAAGGTGTTGGAGTGACAGTAACCTGTACTGCTGTCAAATACATTTTACAAAATACAAATATTTTTTCTGCTGTGAGTTACATTTCATAGTCATTCATGTAACTCACAGCAGAAAAAATATGGATGAGAACCTGGCTTAGGACCAGAGAGAGCTCAAAATGTCCCAGGAGGAGAACAACAGGATATCTTTATGGTGTTAAACCTATGGAATGTTCTATTCCAGAGGGAATAGAGCAGAGGGAAAGGGTTGAGAGAGAGTGTGAAGGGGTTTTCACTGCAGGGGAACAGGAGAGTTCTTAAGGAACATATCCCTGTACTCCTTTTTTCTTTTTTTCTTTCCTGCAGTGGGCAAAGAAGAAATAACAAATTTATGTGAATGTCTCCTTTCCTGCTCTCACCAAGGGACGTAGCTGAGGGTTGCTAGGCTGAGGAACCAGAGAAAGTCCCACATGCCCCTGTGTTACTGTCCCTGAACACTTCCACACTTCCCCCTTTTCCAGGGCAGCTGTGCTCTGCTCTGGAGCTGGTGACACACAGGTGTCCCAGGGAAGGGCTTGGGAACCAGGCAGGCTCAGTTTGTGTGGAGTTACTGCTCCCAGGCTGCTCCTGTGCTGTGTGTGATGGTTTGCCCTGCCCCGTGCTCGGGGGGGTGCTGGGTGTGTTGTGAGCAGAGAGCACTGAGAATAATTGGGAATGAATGATAAACACGAGGATATGCTGTCTTCAAGGGACACTGGTGCTGGTACCACAAGGAAGTGGCTGTGTGATGTCTCAAAACACTTCTGTGTGCAGTAGATCCCAGAATGGTTTGGGTGGGAAGGGACCTTAAAGCCCATCCAGTGCCACCCTGCCACAGGCAGGGACACCTTCCACTGTCCCAGGCTGCTCCAAGCCCCATCCAGCCTGGCCTTGGACACTTCCAGGGATCCAGGGGCAGCCACAGCTGCTCTGGGCACCCTGTGCCAGGGCCTCACAGCCAAGAATTTTTGCCATAAGTATGTGAGCTCAGAAGGCTCTGCTGTTCCCATAACCAGATCAGAATTGCTTCCTTTGGAAGGCGGGAGATTTTCCTGAGCTGGGAAGAATTTTGCATCCTCAAGAGGGAATGTTCCCCTTGAAGAGCTGAATTACATGGGTTTTTACTGCAGAAACCCTTTTGCATCTCTAAAAACGAAATATGGTGACAAAGCTCAAGCATATCTACAGGCAGGCAGTGAAAGTGAGGACACGACCCCACCTGCAGCTCCACCTCTGCTGGGGGGATCTCAGAGCCCCTTGCAGGGCCTGAAGGGGCTCCAGGAGAGCTGGAGAGGGACTGGGGACAAGGGATGGAGGGACAGGACACAGGGAATGGCTCCCACTGACAGAGGGCAGGGAGAGATGGGATATTGGGAAGGAATTGTTCCCTGGCAGGGTGGGCAGGCCCTGGCCCAGGGTGCCCAGAGCAGCTGTGGCTGCCCCTGGATCCCTGGCAGTGCCCCAGGCCAGGCTGGACAGGGCTTGGGGCAGCCTGGGACGGTGGAAGGTGTCCCTGCCCATGGCAGGAGTGACACTGGATGGGCTTTAAGGTCCCTTCCAACCCAAACCATTCTGTGTTCTCTTCATGGCTACCAAACGTGGGCCCAACACGGAATTCACCCACTGATGTTTCACTGTCTAGTTTGGACACCCACCCTCGCCCCTGCTGCCTTCTCCCTGCCGCCCCAGCCTTGCCTGCCCTGCTGGGGAGAGGCTGGGCCGTAAATCAGGATTTTCCCCGGTCCCAGGGTGGGAGCAGCCCCGGGGCGGCGGCGCTTAATGAGCGCCCTGTGCACAGCCCGGCCACAAATCCCGCTAATAATGCTGGATGTCGACAGGGTCGGGAGGTCACCCCGGGCTGGGACGTACCAAACCCCACCAGGAAAAACGCAGCTTTGGCAGAGCTGAGCAGCTCCCGGTGGCGCCGGCGTCTCCGGGCCCTCATAAAGGGACTGTCTGCAGCCATCGCTGCTGAGCAGCAGCAGCCACCACCAGGCCCCTGAAATTATAAGGACAAATTAAACTGGCCCTTTCCACATTGTGTGGGACTTAAAGACACGTTGCTTTGCTTGTTGCAGGAGTTGCAGGAAGGTGGGGAGCAGGGTTTTAGAAGCAGGAGCGCTCTGCTGAGGAGAGTCGCAGCGGAAGCTGCTGTGGCAGGTTTGGGCGAATTTCAGTGGGAATGCTGCTTGTTTCATGTCATTCTAAATAATAATGATAGTAATAATTATTATTATAGTTGTGACGATGATAATAATAATGGTTTGCTCCCCCTTTCCACAGAGGTTTTAGGCTATGATCTCAAAGTAACTTAAGAACATTAAAAACAAACAAACAAAAAAAAAAGCAAAAAAAACCCCAACAAACAACAACAACAACCCCCCAAAAAATATCAAAACAAAACAAAAAACAAACAAAAAAACCCCCCAAAAAACCCCACAAAAAACCCACAAGAATATCCCTGTGTTACAAATGGGATTGTCTGACAGAAGTGTAAGTAATAGGACAGCTTGAAGAATAGAATTATAGAATAGAGTGCTCTGGCCCTATCTTGGCTCCCCAAATTTTGATTAAAACACAAAGGTCCTTTTCCACAAACATCCTCCCCAGCTTCAGTATTAGATATTTTCCACGTGACAGATGCATTCTAAATATAAATTATCAAAATAGTGATGCTTGATCTGGCAGGACAGTCACGGTATTGAGATGTTCCAAGTGCAGAAATCCTAGGAGGAACTTCTGGAAAATTGAAAAGAAAGTCTGGAGATGTGGGAATTGCCCTCAGATCATGTTCAGATGTTCCTTAGATGTGCAGACAAAAAGCAGAAGAGGTGGGTCTGTAGGCCTGCCTGGTACAATACAAACCCCAAATTCCAAATCCCTGGGACTTGAAGGGAGAGAAGATGAGGAGCAGAGGCCTGGCCTGACCCCATTTGTCAAAAGGGAGGGTGCCTGGGGCTCTTTCAAGTGGCTGCTCTTTTCAAATGTGAGGATTAATTTTCCTGGCAGAAGAATGTTTTGGATTTTTCAGCTGGTGGGAGGAGGCGACCTTCAGTACCCGGCGCGGGAGGTCCAGCAGGGAGATTCCCTGGTGGTCTGAGGGGTGTAAATAAGAGACTTCATGGAGTGGTTTGGGGTCTCTGAGGTCTTGCTGGAACCTTGGTACTGAACACAATCTTGGAGCTGCTCGATAAGATTATGGATCTTATCATCATAAGATGATGCACTGCATCTGCACTCTACATCAGCAGAGTGCCAGGGGGTAAATGCCCTGGGGAGCAGGAAGAGCTCTCAGCTCATGGACCTTGCAAGAATTCCTCAGCAGGACACAGGGAATTCCTCAGGGAAGGACACAGGTGGCTTTTCTCCCCTCAATCATGTGACAGCAACTTCAATCTCTGTACATTTTCCCTCTCTTATGGAAGCACCCTTTTCCAGCAGAAGAAACCCCTGGAGTTTACTGTCTGATGAGTTTTCTAAGCAGCCTGAGATCTTACTTATTCTCTCATTTCTACCTGTTTTCTTTAAAATGAGGTTAAACTAAACACAATGATTTTTTTTTTCCCCCCCCAGTTATTGATGAACAAGCAAATTGGATTAAAAAGATATGAAGTGGATGGAAGAAAAGTCCTGTTTTATTTTGATGAGGTAATGGCTTTGTTTCTTATAATTATGTTGGATTTTAGTCAGAGGCAAATGACCACAAGATGAGGCACAGGGAGAGTGTTGGGGGTCCCTCAGGGGTGAGGGTCACTCTGCAGCTTTAACTGGCCTCTTTCTTGAGCCTCTTTTGCTGCAGGCAGGTGTTGTGGTTTTGCTTGGAAATCAAAGTATAACAGAGGCAGGTGATTCACTCCAGCCCGTGGAGTGTTTTTGGGTAGATATCACTTAGATTTTTGCCTTGAAATAATCTCACTTTCAGGTGCAATTAGTGATGCTAAATGCAGAATAATTTAGATCTCACAGCACAGACCTGAGAGTGGAAAGTGAGATTCCCCCTTGGCTTGCTCAGCAGCAGGGAATTGTCTGGTGGTTGTGGGCAAGCCAGGGAACACAGCTGGAGTGTCTGCCATTGCTCTGTGGCAAATATGTGTTTTAAAGGTTAGCAAAGCATCCTGGTTTAGTTCATCCTGCTTGGTTTTTCTTCACGATCTCTGTACTTGGAGTATTGGAGGTGTCTTTGTGCTCGGTGTGTCACTTTGGGGTACATGCTGTGTTCATTTCTCTTTCTTCACTTCAAGTGTGTTTTTTGAGTCTTTTACACCATTTCACACAGATTCCCAGCCAGTGCATGACCTGTGTGAAGTTCCAAGCTTTCAGAGAGCACATAGTTGGGAAAACAGCCCCTGTTCCTATCAAAGTGTACGATTACTACGAGCCAGGTTTGTGCCTGTTTCCCTTTGATCCCAGCTGACATCAGGTCTCCAGGCAGGAGGCTCAGCTGTAATTTCTCCTCCTTGCTGCAGCTTTTGAAGCCACTCGTTTCTACAACGTGAGTGAGAACAGCCCCCTGGCCCGGGAGCTCTGCGATGGCCCAACCTGCAACGAGGTGGAAAGCTCAGCCAGCCAGTGGGTCGGTGAGTTATCCCAAAACCACACAGATCTTTTGGAAAAATGGAGCCCACGGTTGTTCTGAACTCAAAATTACATTTAGACAAATGTTGTGTTTCTCTCTCTGCGTTAGTGGAAGTTTCACAAAGGTTTGGGGGGGTTGCAGTGTTAAAGTCATGACAAACAGATCAGTGGTGCTCTTCAGGCACCAAAGTGACTGGGATTTGCTTCAGAGGTAAGATAAAACGTCTAATTCTGGAAGAACCTGCACAAGGGGAGATGTATCAGTAAATGAAGAGGTAAAAAATCTTTACCATGCAATTTGGTTTTCTTTCTCTCCAGTATTTTGCAGTGGAGTTCCATAACTGACTGTAGGAAGATTGAACAATTTCATACATCTGTGAAAGGAATAAATTTTCCCAGAAACTCTGTGTTCCTTTCTGTGCTCTGTGGCCAAAAAGCAGTTGCTTTATCCCAAATCAGGAAGCTGTCACACCATGGCTCTTTTAAAAAGGCAGCTTTGTTCCCAGAGCCTTTAATTCTATCAAGCTTGTAAATTCCTGTTAGAAATAAAAACTGATATCGGTGAAATATTTCCATTCCACCTTCCCCGTGCTGTGCAAAACTGACTGGCTTTGTTTCATTCCCAGGCTTTGTCCACTCTGGCCCTTGCAACAACATCTTTGGCTGCCTGGAGGACGAGTACTTCGAGCAATGCCTGTGCTCGCGGGACTGCGGCTACGACGGGGAGCCCGTGTGCGGCTCCGACGGGCACATCTACCCCAACCACTGCCAGATGGAGGTGGCATCGTGCAGGAACAACACCAGGATAGAGCAGATGCCCATGGCTCAGTGTTCTGCCTGTAGGTTTCGTTTGCTTCCCTTTTCTGTCACGGTCCCCCTGCAGAATGGTGGGAATCCTCGTTCAAGTTAATATTCCGTACCTGTGGTAGGGAAAGGGGGAGAGTTCCAAACTTGCTCTGTGTTGTTTTGCTGTTCATAGTACAGCTGATTAAGTGATAAGGGCAGCTGCTTTTCAGCTTGAAATAACCGGTTTTCTGTTCTCATGAGTACATGTTTTACTGGTCAGAGTGAAATGAAGAGAAAATTAGTGATACTGTTTGATCTGAAGTGAATACTCCTGGATAAAAACTAAATCCATGAAATGTAGCATGCTTTGGAGCTTCTGCATGGGCTCTCAAGGTGTGTAGTGGATCAAGGAACTGATTATGCCACCTCTGGAAATGCAGCTGTTTCCTAGAGATACATTAACAAATTATGTGACCAATGAGTTTATTTTTCTTTGTATTTGCAGCCAAGAACTTGCCAGAAGAAAGGGACACACACTCCCACACAGCTGAGCAGCCCAGTGTTCCCCAGACTCCAGCAGGTAATGCAATACCTTTGCATTTATCCAAAAGCTTTCTCTTTAGCACAGTTAAAGCTTATCCTATTCCTTTATTAAGTACAGGTGGCTCTCAAGCACATTTTAAGTAAAGATGCTGAATTTCTCCATCTTATAAAAAAGACAGAATATTCAGAAATCAGAAAAAAATAGAAGAGGTCAAGGAAACTGAGGATGAAGAGGTATTGACAGCTCTCATAGTCCTTTTCCTTTCAGGAAATCATGCAGGAATCCTGCTCAGTTCAGCACCTGCAGGATTTAGATAATTGTTTGTAGGAGTGGACAACTGACCCTCCTATTTTCTCAGCCTTGCTGTGTTTGAACAACACACTCTCTGTGATCTTTTCTTCCACTATTAAGCTGGAAAGATCCCATTTAAAGCCAGGCTGATGTAATGTGTTCCAACAAACAACTGACCAAGACGTGACAACAGCCCACTGCAAGGACTCGAATCCAGGTGGATTAACTTTGTCCCTGCAGTTCTGTGTGAAAATGGAGCTGGCAGTCTTGGTTCTCTCAGAGCTGCTGTTCAGAATAAAGAGCCTTAGTGAACAAAAATGCTAAGGTCAGTGGATGGAGTAGGCAGGAATTTGGCTGCTCATTTTATTTGGTGCTTATGTTCATGCACTTTTTTCCAAGACTCGTGTCGAACCCACTCATGGCTCACAATAAATCTCACCAAGAAGCACTGGAGGGTCAATAGAATAGCTTGTTTTGTGCTGTTTCTAGTAAATAAACTGGACTAGATTTTTCCTGGCTGCTTTCCACTCATTAATTTTCTGCTGGCCTCCAACTCTCCCAACAAATCGGTAAAACCGGTCTAATTCTTCAGGAGAAGCCTCTATGCCTCCTCATGTCCTCCTTGTGCACCAGAGTCAGACTAATACAAGTCCAACATGAGGCACTGTCCTGTTCTTTCCCTTCTGGACAGCAGCTGATGGACAGTTTTCTTATTAAGGTGCAAAAACATGGTGAATATTCCATCATGACAGTTTTAAATGGTCATTCAGTCTTAGCCTTTAGTGTCTCTACTATTTTCCTCCCCTTTCTTCTTCCTGGACTTATTGTGAATATATCTATATCTTGTTGCCTTTTATTCCATGCACATGCCATGTGCTCAGCATGGAAACTCTGCAATCTGAACCCTTTCAAGCAGCATTCCCAAATCATTCTGTTTGGGCACTGCTGGAATGCAAGGCCATACCGAGTTCTACAAAAATGGGGCTGCCATTACAGTATTTTCAAATAAAAAATTGGTACGATTACCTGGGGAAAAAATGATGGAACTTGATGATAATCCACATTCCAAAAAATGTCCAGAGCAGAGTTTCTGAAATCATCTGTATTGAAGTCAAAGGAAAATCCCTCTGTGGTTTCTCTTTCTGAAATGACAGAAACAGTGCTGGCTCAGAAGGAGCAAAAGGGGAAAATCTGATTACTTTGCGTGGCATTGTTACGCAGATTTTAGATGGACAAACTTGAGTGCCATAAGGATGTTTGTCAAAGCACGAGCACTTGGAGCTGGCTTTGTCCTGGGATCTGGGAGTGCCCAGATTTCCTGGCAGGAGGATGCTGAGCTGGGAGCAGCCATGGCAGAGTGAGCATTCAGGAATCAAACTGACTAAATCCTGCGCCAGGAAAAGGGCCCAGCATGTGATTTTCATTAATCCTCAGGGCTCCCCTCAGGTCAAGCACACGGGACATGAATCAAAGTGCAGCAGATGAATGAGCCCCTCCTCACCCACGCTCTCCTGGGCCCGGTGCTGCTGGAGCATGTGATGGGGTTAAGTCGACTCAGGTGCTCCAGCAAGGGCTCTGCTGAGCCATGCCTAAATCTGTGACTTCCTAAAAGGATGCAAAACTCCAGGAGCCGAATCAAGCTTAGGGCAGGTTGGTGTAAAACCGACTGGGTGTGTTAATCTGCAGGAAATGCCGCGTTCTCGGAGAGGCTCGTGGTGTTTGTGTTGTCTGGGAGCCTCCTGTGTTTGCCATGAGACTGGTGCAGCTCAGCTTGGGCTGATAGATGCTTTAATTGAGGTCTTGAATGTGTTACCCAGCACTGGGAACAAGCAGCTGCCTCCTAGCAATCAGTGGGAATTGCAGGATGTGTTGGGGCTCCCTCTGGCACACAGACCTGCAGTGAAGTTCCCCACATGCCAGTGGGTTTGCTGGGAAAAATTCCAGCCATCCAAGATGAGCAATTGAACATAGATGGCCCTGAAAGGTCATTATGCAGTGCTGTTGCTGCTGTCAGAACATTTCAAAATGCCTTCCCAAAGTCTGCAGCGAGGCAGAATGGCTGAGGTTTGACCTTAAAACTGCAGCCTTTTTTTGTACAGATGGGTGGGATCCTTTTTGCATCTGTAGATCCTCTGATTGCGAGGGAAGCTTGCAGGGTGACAGGACCCAGCTGAAATGACTCCTGTGTGAATCCCTTTCCTCAGCTGTTCCTTCTCACAGGTGAATTGCTGAGTCCCAAAAGGGTGGAACAGGATTGTGATGAGTAGCATGGACCCAGCTCTGGGTGTGCTCGTGTTCCTTCACAGACAGCTGCAATATTTGCTTGGACAGAAAGCCCTGGATCAGGAGCTGAGTTACTAACTGGAATCTCACTGAATTTCTGACTGTGGCTTTCCTGAGATCCTTGTCACTCCTTGGCCACAAGGATCTGGGTGGATTTTGGAGCCTGTAGGACCCCCAGTAGCTCTGATAGGGTCTCTCTGATGAAGTGGTGCTTTGATTGCTTCCAGGCATCATTAACTCTCTTTTGAAACTGCCTAAATCTCTTCTGCCAAAGGCACTCTCAAAGTGGCACAGCCACTGATTTTGGAGGACAGTATGCTGACATCACAGCGCTGGGATTCTGCATGGATTTGGTGGAAAACGCTGTCCAAGTGTGTGGGGCAGCAGTGCTGGGGGTATCAGTGCTGCTGTGAGCAGGAAACCCTTCCAGGCTCCATCCTCTGGCCTCCTGCCTTCTCCCCACAGCCGTGTCCTTTGCAGAGCTTTCCTCCAGCAATCAGAAGGGACAATGGCTGGAACTGGAAGAAAATTCTAGGTGGAATTATGGCACTTTTGTTTGGTGGTGGTGTTTTGTTTGTGGTTTGCTGGGTTTTTTTAAATTAAATGCCATCACCTGCCCCAGCTCCTACCGGGAGCATCAGCCTGAGCTCTGCTTCCAGGTGGAGTCATCCCCAAAATTCCCTGGCTGGCACATTCCGCACAGGGCTGCAGCTCTTTCAGGGTTGATTGAACTGGCACAGGGCCATTTTTCCTCTCCCCCCATCACTGCTCAGCAAACATTGGCCTCAGCACAAACATTTGGGGCTGGGGGGAGTGGTTTGTGTGCAGCAGGAAACTCAGCCTGTGCTCTTTGCTTGGACTCCAGCACGGAATTCCTGGGAAGAGTCAGGCCTGTGATGTTCATCCCATCCCTGGTGGACAGCAATCACCCATTCATAGAAGGAGCTCATGATCTGGCAGGTTCTCACAGGGAGGAGGCCAAGAAGGAGTGAACAGAGCCTGACTCTCCTGCCCAGTGCTGGGAGGATGTGGGAGGCAACAGGGAAGATCCTTCAGATATTTTATTTCTAGAGAACAAACATTTTCAAAGGCCTTGATGAGTGTTCTCTTTAAATAAAGCCAGCTTTGGGCGGGCGGGGGACTCTTCCCCCCTGCAATAATTCTGCCTCAGTGCTTGCTTTGGTTTGGATTAGAGCAGTGTACACAGAGAGCAAACAGGAAGGATGGACAGCTGAGCTGGCTCGAGGAGACACAGCTCTGCTGCTATTCCTAGAAGTTTTATTCTTGCAGTTTTCCCCTCTGGACAGGGAGCAGTGACCCAGCACAGAGGCACAGCCTGGTGTGAGTGGGGTGTGTGCTGAGAGAGGAACCTGCCAGTGTCAGCACAGGCTGGAGGGAGTGGGAAGAGGAGAAATTCCTGCTCCTGCCTGTGCTGGCTCTGTCCCTACATGAAGTGATGGAAGTTTCAGTGCTGTGTGACTGTGTTGGGGCAGAGGTACCTCAGCTTCTCATTCAGGCTGGAGTCAATGGCTCTGCTGTGCACTCCTGGCCTCAAAATCTTCACACTTGTTGGGCTGAAAAGAAAGTTGGCTGCCTGCACTGATCAGTCACCAAGTGAGCTGTTCCCTCAGGGTGTCCCTCCAGCTTTGTCACTTGTTTCATGAAAAGATGCACAGCTGAGGGCACACAGAACACATCCCCATATGAATGGGGCTCTCCTTACCGGAGGTGCCTGGTCAGAGGAGAGATTTTCAGGGTGCAGAATGCATCCCCTGTGCCATCTGCCCTCTGCATGACACTTTGATCTCGCTGTGTGCAGCCCTTAGGGTGATGGGTCTGAACTTCAGCATCTCAGTTAATTCCATGCTGGAAAAGGAGACTTGGAGATTTTTTTCAAACTACATTGGCCTTTCCCGTCCTTGTTTCCTCCTCTTTCCCGTCCTTGTTTCCTCCTCTTTCCTGTCCTTGTTTGCCTTCCACCCTTGTTTCCTCTTTTCCTCCTTGTTTCCCCTTTTCCCCTCTCTTTGTTCCCCCCTCTTTCATTTTATTCCAGTGCCCAGGTCTCCGACTGGCAAATTGAAAACTCTGCTTTTTGCAGCAGCTTCTCCCCTCCCGTGTGAATCCCAGCAAACACCTGCGGGTCCTCTGACACCTGCAGCCTCCTTCCCTCGTGTCCCTGACTAAAACCCCTTCCTTCCCCTGCCCTGCCCTGCCCTGTGCGGTGCTGGAACGCCGCTCCTGCAGCTCTGGTTCCCCTGGCAGCCGAGGAGGGCCCCCCCCTGCACACAGACCTGTCCTACTACTCCTACGAGTACGACCCCGACGCCTTCGCCGTGGAGGCCGAAGTGTTCGAGGCGGTGGCAGAGCTGAGCACGGCCAGCACCCTCCGGGAAGGGGACAGCAGCCAGGGAGAGGCCACCCCGGCAGAATGGTGAGCCCACAGCGGGGCCAGGGGGTCACTTCCCCAAGAAGGGGGGGTTGTACAGCTGTTTGGGGACCAGCGGGAATGGGACCGTGCTGGGGCAGCTGTAAAAGGCTCTGTGACCTCGGTGGCTTCATCCCCAGTGGAATGAAGTGACCTTTCACTTGGTGTGCTCAGCTGGGGCACAGCAGGCTCAGGGGAGGCTCATCAGTCTCAAGAGGAGGAGTGGACACAGATCTCTGCTTTGGGGGGACAGGCACAGCAGCCCAGGAAGGGCTGGAGCTGTGTCAGGGGTTGGGATGGAGCTCAGGGAAAGGTTCTTCCCCCCGAGGGTGCTGGCACTGCCCAGGCTCCCCAGGGAATGCTCCCGGCCCCAAGGCTGCCAGAGCTCCAGGAGCCTTTGGACAACGCTCCAGGGATGCTCAGGGTGGGATTGTTGGGGGTCTGTGCAGGGCCAGGGGCTGGATTTGATCCTTGGGGGTCCCTTCCAGCTCTGTGACCTTTTCAGCTCTTCCCTGCCCGGGCTCAGCGATGTCTCACAAAGGTGCATCACAGCAAGGTAACTTTTCTTCCTTGTGCTCTCTTTCCAACAGAAATACATAATTTAAATAAAGAGAAGAGGCTCAGAATCGACTCCTGTATGAGTTTGTTCCTCCAGACGACCTGCTGCAGAACAGAACCCGAATGATGACTACTTCCTGATGCCCTCAGAACTGTAGGCTTTGCTGCCCCACGGGGCAGATCTGGAGCTCTAAGGGGGACACTCAGCGTTATTTTTCTGTCCATTTTCCTGCCTTCTGTGCATCCTCTTTGGAGCCCTTCCAGTGATGAGAGACCAATATGCTGTGCCCTCTAGGTGAGAAAAATAGGGGCTGGAATTCAAACCTATAGAGCATTTCCAAGTGTTTTCTCTGCTATCAGGATATTCTGCAAATGCTATTTCCTAGCTACACTTAGAAGCTAAGTCCAGGCCTTGTGCTTAGCTGAACTGCTGTTTGAGGAAAGATGGCTGAGAAGTTTTTTGCTCAAATTATAATAATAAAAATCAGTCTGATTTGCCAATTGTGACACAACAAGAGGCTACTCATCTTCCCCAGGCCATCAGTCTACTGCACCCATGAGAGAAACACTTCCCTGTGGCTCCACAGTTCAGGGAAGCTGTTGGGAGGTACATTTTACCTGAGAAAACTGAAACCCACTGCCAGGGCTGAAAGGTTTCATGTCTGCTGCTGTCTGCAGGCCTCAAGAGGGCATCTGCAGCCTCAGCAGAGGCAGGGGTGAGGTGGGGGAGCCCTCTTTGTGTTGCACTACGTGCTGACAGGGGCTGCTTGCAGCCTTCTCAGCCCCTTTCCTCCTCAAAGCCTGGCCTGAAAATGAACCTGGCCGAGGCATAGCCCTTTTAAATGTTTGCCTGA
Organism: Tichodroma muraria; assembly: GCA_013390105.1. Lineage (NCBI taxonomy): Eukaryota > Metazoa > Chordata > Aves > Passeriformes > Sittidae > Tichodroma > Tichodroma muraria. Next base: position 383,530 of record WAAG01005082.1, read on the forward strand.
CTTCACCAACGCCTTTTCTTTTGCTCCCACTGGCATCCAGCACAGCATGTTCTGGTCCTGGTACTCCCTGCCCAGGCCCTGGCTCTGCTGGCCAGTACCAATCCCTGGTGTCACAGGCTGGACTCCCTCGGTCTGACCTGCCCCAAGCAACGTGGCAAAACTTAAAAAGAAAAGCTTTGTGTTTCCAAAAGTGCAGGAGCCAAGATTTTTGAGTTTCCCTTCCTGCCTGGAGCAGCATTGTTCTCTTTGGAGGAGTTACATGCAATTGCCTCTTGCAAAATAGTGTTAATATTTTATCTTCCCACTTCTATTGTTACCAGGACCCAGAGCAGGGTGGAAACTCCTTTTGAGGGTGTTTATTGGTGAATGGAAACAGAAAAAATAAAACCCAGCTCCATTCATTTTTAAGGCTTGTTTACACAGGAACCATGACAAGAATATATCCCAGTATAGACATTCCATTCCAGAATAAAAGCAAGTTTATTCCAGAAAAATGTCCACATGGGGACAACCAGGAGGTATCCCAGAGGTTGGGCATGTGTAGTTTCCAGTTCCTTTTTGTCTGGGCGCAGACATTTGCAGAATGCAGTTGACATGTTGAAGGTCTGGGTCTTGAAGTTCCCAGGAATTTCAGAGCTGCCTCGTTGGCAGCTTTGCCAGCCTTCTCTCGTGGCTGCTCCCAGCTCTGCTCCCAGGATCCTGCTGTGGGCTGAGGGCTCTGCCCCTGGCTGGGGTGTGCAGGGGCAGATCCTGCCCTCACCCTGGCAGCTGCATTCCTGCCTGGCAGGTAAATAAATGCCTTTTAACTAAATTCCACCTCCTGCAAGCAACTGTCCTGGCAGGCACTGGCTATTGTGTACACACACAGGGCTGAGTCAATATTTATCCCTGGGTAAATAGCAGGCCCAGTGTGAGCTGCAACAAGATTTTTTTTTTGTTGTTGTTGTTGTTTTTTCCTTTTTAAAACACAGAACTGCACAATGCAAACCCTGCTGTTTGCTGGTTCAGGCTGCAGCTGTTTAGTGCTGTGACTTGGGAGAATGAGGCATTTGGTCACCCTGGTAATGTCTGTGACTGGCTTCATCCAGGAGATGGGACCTGTGTTCTGGATTCCTCAGTCTCCTGTCTTCAGCCCCTTTCTGGTTTTCTGTTCCTGCTCTCTCTTACCCATTGTACACCCAGAGAACCCTTCTGGAGAGATATTTGAAGTCATTTTAAATTGCTTGGTCCTCTCACAGATCCTTGGGCGCTCAGACCTCCCTGGGGATGAGGAGGTGAGGGGGTGGGGAGTTCCAGCCAAGAATTAAACCTGGCTTTCTTCACTTTCCTCGGGCTCTGGGACATGTAATGTCCTAATTCCAGATGCAGACATCCCTCTGTTGCTGCCAGGTAAATAATTCCTGCTGGTGGTGCCAGCCCATCAATCAGGGCCTTGTCTGAGGGGTCTCTGTGCCAGTGCTTGAGGCAGAGGAGTCTGGCTTCTGTTTTACAATTCAAAGTAAAGGCAGAGCAGCCTTAATGTCCTCAGAGGCAGACAGAGCAGGGCAGTGTGTGGGAGGGGATGTGACAGGATTTGTGGATCCTGACTTCATCCCCAGTGCTTCTTCCCAGCCTTGGCACTTCCAGTCCATCTGCTCTTGGCAGCCTCTGCCTCCCCCTGCTCTTGCTGCACCAAACCAGCTCCTCTTTGTAGCTAGAAAGAAAAAAGGTGATTTTATTAAAGGAATGGAATCAAAGAAACTGCAGTTACACCACTGTGGTTGCCTTTTCCCCCTATCACAGGAATAAAGGAGAAGGTCTCTGCTTTCTTCTCGACCCCAGCTGAGGGTCCAGAGCTTTCCCCTGTCCTACATGTGCTGTTCACATTTCTTGCAACCATCATTATTTTTTATCTAGGGAAAAAAAAACAGATTATTTTTCCTTCATTCTTCATAATCCTGCTTGGAATACAGAAACTTTAGGACTGGACCCCTGAGCACCACTGGACACAGCACAGCTGTCCAGACACAAAGCCATTCACAGGCTTTGGCCCAGTTCTGCCTCTGAAGCTGATCAGTCTCCCTGCTGTCCCTGAGAGCACAAGGACATCTCAGGCTCCCACTTTGTGCACCTCAGCCAGTCAGTTTAGAGAAAAGGATTGATTTTATTTTTTTTTCCACCAAGGAAAAGACCAGCTGGGTGCTGGAAAGCCAAAGCCAGCAAGGCCAGCAGCAGCTGCTGCTGCTCTGGGTTGTTTCTGGCTTAGAGACATTTGCCTCCCTCTGTCAGAGAGATACTTCTCCTTTCCTTTTCCTGGTGGTCCCTCACTGCAAAGGGAGAAAAGTGCCAGTGGGTTTGTAAGACACAGAAATCTCTTCTTCCACCGAGTTGTGTGACTGAATAGCTGGAGCAGTGCTAGGTATCAGTGACTGATGCTTGCAATCCTTTCAAGGAAATTAATATTTATATATTTGTAACTGTACATTATGCAGAGTAATCATTACCATGGTATTTATTTTAAAGCAATAGTTCCCCTTGTTCTTTCTTGTCCTGTGTTTTGGTCTTGCCTCTTGCCCTCCTTCTTAATCAGCCTCAGTAGAAAGCAAATACCAGAAGAACGTTCAGCTTGCTTGAAGAACATCCCTGACGCACCAGCACCTGCTTTGCTCACACTGACTGTTGACATTTAATGCACAATAACCTGGTTTTCATTATTGTGAATAGGGCAACTGTTTAGAAAACTCCTACCAGCCTGGGGTTGGGGTTGGGGTTTCTTTGGTCCCTGCTGTTTCTGACTGAGTGCCCAGCACCCAGAGCCCAGCTTTGTGTTTCCCCTGCCTTTTGCTCCCCCCCGCCCCCAGGTACACACAAACAGCTCTCTGACCAGTTGTTGGTTTGTTCACACACATCTTAGCAAGTCTGAGTCCAGAAAAGTGTTTGTTTTAGATTCTGATAAATATTTTATTAAAAACTGATTTTAAGACAATCCTCTCTGCCTCTTATTCGTGCTTTAGGTTGTCAAGCCTGTGCTGGGAAAACTAAAGAATTAAGGAGAGCTAAAGAGGTTTATTGCTCATTTTCTACGTGGCTGCTCACAGGGCTGTGCCCCAGTTGTGTCTGAGAGATGAGCTGGCTGCATTTTGTCAGATTTTCAGCAGGTTCCATTAAGCAACAAACCTGAGCACCTTTTTGATCAAGAGACAGCTTTTGGCTGTGGGTGACATTACATGAAGGAAGTGTGGAGTACCAGAGGGTTTACTCCATTCCTACTTCACCATTTCCCTTCGTGAGACATCATTTTTTTACAAAATCCATTAACACAACCTTTGTCTCAAAGAAATGATAGCTGCCAAGGGTGATTTGCAAAAACGGGGGTGAGTGAACGGGATTTTTACATCTTTCACCAACAGTGGGCTGACATTACCGAGGGATTGCCTACAAATCAAGCCAAGAATGTTTTTGCTACACAAGCCAGTGCTCTGCACTCTTTTGACAGACTGGTTTGGTTCAGGAGAGTCTCTTTTGAAACATTTTGAAACTTGGTTTTGCAACGATAGCTCTTTTCCAGTTTTAGGGGAAGGAATATGCATTTAGGGACAGTGAGCAAGCCAGGAGCAGGACTAGCAGGCAGAGAGCAGTCAGGTTAGGAACACCAGACCCAGCTGTATGGGGAGGAACATCCCTGGTGGTTGGTGACCAGCTGAGGAGCTGCAGGCAGTGTCCCAGCAAGGGATGGATGTGTCCAGCACTCAGCAGCTTGTCTGGGCAAAGAATGCCACAGCCTGGGTTTATTCAGCCTTATCCGTGCAGACAGGGAAAAACACTTGGCTCCTGGGAAATGCTGCTCTGGGTGAAACTTGTGGAATTCCAGTGTTGAATTCATCTTATCCCCTCCGTGGGCAGTACGGGTGCCCTGGGGGCAGCCAGCCGGGCCGCAGGCTCACACCAGCGAGTGTTTGGAACGGGGCAGCGTTTCCTTGGAGGTCTTCAGGGAAGCGGTGGTTTTCTTGCTGCCCCTGAAGACTCTCCTCCTCACCTTCTCCCGGAAATCCTCAGACACGTAGTAGTAGACGAAGGGGTCGGCGCAGCTGTTGCAGGTGCTGAGGGCCAGGCTGACCATGTAGCTGAGGTACAGCCGGCCGTGCAGCCTGGAGCAGGGGCTGGAGTAGTGGAGCAGCAGCAGGACGTTGCTGGGGCCATAGAACACCACGAGGGCGACGACCACGAGGGCCGTGAGCTTGGCGGCGCGGCCGTAGCGGCCGCCCCCGCGCAGGAGGACGCGCAGCACCGCGCCCGAGCTCAGCGCCAGCAGCAGCAGCGGCAGCAGGAAGGCGCAGGCGATCAGCACCACGAAGTAGTGGAAGTAGAAGCCGTCGTCCTCGTGCCGGGGCAGGACGTCGTGGCACAGCGTGAGCCCTGCCCCGAGCAGGGGGTACGACTGCTGCTGCAGGGCCAGCGGCAGCGTCAGGGCAGCGGCGCAGAGCCAGACGGCAGCGCAGGCGGCGGCGGCGAAGGCGGGAGTGCGGAAGGCACGGGAGGAGAAGGGGTGAGCCACGGCCAGGTAGCGGTCGGCGCCGATGCAGGTGAGCAGCAGCACGGAGCAGTACATGTTGCCGTAGAAGAGAGCCGTGGTGAGGCGGCACAGCCCTTCCCCGAAGGGCCAGTGGTTGCCCAGGAAATAGTAGGAGATCTTGAAGGGCAGCACGGAGATGAGCAGCAGGTCGGCGGCGGCCAGGTTCATCAGGAACACGGTGGAGGTGAGGCGCTCGGCCCTGGTGGCCAGCACCCACAGGGCCAGCGCGTTGGCCGGCAGCCCCAGCAGGAACACCAGGCTGTAGAGGCACGGGATGAGGCGGACGGTGACGGCGCTGCCCAGCTGGGCGCGCGTGGCCTCGGGGATCAGCAGGTAGGTGACGTTGTTGACCGTGGCCTGGTCCCCTGGGATGGCTCGGGGACACGGGGTGACCTCTGGCGTGGTGGCCTGCTCGCCGGTGCTGTTCTGAGAGTAATCTGTGAGAGGAAAGCAGTCTGTTTCTCACTCAGCCCGTTACTCACCCGGCGGGGCAGGCTGGATGCTCTGTGGAAGCTGCGCTCACAGCTCACCCCAAAGGCTGCTCTTCGTCTTCTCTGGTGGGGTCCCTACAGCTGGGAGTGCTCTGGGAAGGCTCTTGTGTGACGGGCAGAAAAAGCTGGCTGGCAGAGTCAGGCGTGCAGGAGCCACCCTCAGCCACCTTTCCGAGAACGTCCCTGATTCCTTTGCCCTGTGGTTTCCCACAGCTCACAATGGACTGGGATGCTCTACAGCCATCAGCAGTCCTGGGAAGCCAGAGAGAAATTCCTCTGCACAGCCATGAACGGGCCTGGGAATCCAGAGAGAAGTTCCTCTGCAGAGCCATGAACAGGCCTGGGAAGCCAGAGAGAAATTCCTCTGCCGGGCTTTCACAACAATTCAAAGGTCTGGAGCCACTCCAGAGTAAAGTTGTGGCTCTGGGAGTATAATTAGCTAAAGATTTAGCTTTTGGGTCCTTTCTGGTTTACTGCTCCTTTATTTTTCCTTTCTCTTTCTAGTTTCTTCCACCCCAGCCTTTTTCTCTGCTCTATCACCTCTGTCAACCTCCTGCTTCAACAAGAGCCCACACAAAGCTCTATCAGAGCATCCTCCCATTCGAGCTCATTAAAAAATGAGTTTTCAGGGATCTTACAAAGGTCCCAAATACCCAGCACTTTAAAAGCAGCAGCTTTGCACCCAAAGGCACGCACTCACCGTCGTAGTCCAAGGCCAGGCAGAGTCCCCAGAAGGCACAGCAGAGCAGGAGCCGCCTGTTCCCGAGGGTCCCCATGCCAGTGCAGGGCTCAGTGCCACACCACAGTGCCAGAGCTCTGTGGGAACAGCAGCAGCAGGGACCCTGCTCACGCATTTCCTCCTGCTGGCCCTTAACTCTCGGAAGCAACGGGGCAGATCCCGGGCAGGATGAGGGAATGGAGGGGCTGTCACCACAGGCACGGGCGTGGGCTGCCCAAGCTCAGCCTGGACAACCCCAGCGTCAGAGTGTGGGGCTGGGAGGAGCTTATTTATGCAGGCCCAAAGTGTTTCAGGGCTGCACTTCATCCTCAGCGTGAGATGATGGCTCAAGTGACTCATCTGGGTCTCCTTCCTGCTCCGGAATATTCCTGAAAATAACAAATGTGGTCGGGTTTGATGCAGTCTGCACATAAAGGGAACTCATGCACCTCTGCCCATGGAAGTGCTGAGCATCCTCCCGCTACAGAGGCCTGAGTGGCTCTGTGGGTGAGCTGAGGTCTTTTCCTAAAGCCTGAGTCACAACATTTTCTGGTACTACAGACAGGGAGATATCCCAGATACCGGAGCTGCAGGCCACACGGATCTCCCAGTGATTACATGGGGCTCCTGCAGACTCGTGTTCTGGCAGTGGAAGGTTTGTGGGGTCAGCCTTGCAGCCCCCAGATCAGGCTGGGCCATTCAGAGCTCCCTTTCATTCCTGCACCTTCTTCCTGGCTAGAGAGCACCAAGCTTCTGCACCTTCTTGATTTTACTGCAGAGGATGGTTAAAAGTCCTCTGGGTTGGAGCTCTTCGCCTTGAAAGCAGCAGCAGGAGCACCATGACACACCAAGGGCGAGTGGCAAAGAGAGGGAGAGGCTTTGCTTCCGCTGATAAACCACTGGGACAGGGAGAGCAGCTCCATGCAGCAGGAAAGGGGCCTGCAAAGGGCACGAAGGAAGTCCCTGCTGGTGGGGAGATAATGGGGAATTCCAGCCACCCCTGCCCCACAAAAAGCTGCCTTTTCCCAGGGCTGAGCAATCCCACCCTGCACAATCCCCACTCTGCCTGGGATAAGAACTCGGAGCAGCACATGGAGCTGCTGGTTGTGCCCAGAGGACAGCTCAGATAATCTGTAACAGGGACTGGCAGAGGTTAACTGCACCTAAAGATCCTTTGTTGCCAGGTCCCCCCTGCTCTCACCTCCAGAGCAGGTCCCTTCTGTGCTCTGCTCTGCCCAGCAGCTCTGGGAAGCTCCCAAACCCTCTCCCATCTCCCGTGTCAGAGCCCCAGCGTGGCCCTGGCCATCACCAGCACAGGCCAGTGGGCCAGGAGGTCATGGCTGGAGACAGGAGGTGCTGGGCTTTGGGCTGTTCTCTGCAGTCCTTGCCTGGCTCTGCAGGGGAGGAAGGACAGGAGCTGGAGCCCAGGCAGTAGGAACTGTAAATTTGGTTTGGCAACCTGAGGAGCAGCTCGTTTCTTTCTCCTCGCCTCATGAATGGCCTCTTCTGTGAAGGCTGCAAATCTGAGCCTGGCTGCTGTTTGATGAGATTCTTCTATTCCAAGGAGAAAATGATCCTATTTCCTTTGCTTTCACCATATTCCCACATCCTTGTGCCGAGCGTGTCAAGAGGTGGAGTTCCGCTGGCAGGGAGGGGAAGATGCAACGTTAGATGTTTTGCTTTTGTGATTCTCTCAGGATTTATGAACCATTACAGAATGACTCATGTGGCCACATATTTTCCATGCCTCAGCCAGGATCCTTTCCATGCTCTGTATGCAAAAAATTAGCCATAATCAGGTTCAGATAGTGTTCAAATCACAGCCCTGCTTCCTACGGGCAGGTCTCTGGAGTGGAGCAGAGAGGGGTTACTCATCGCTGTATCCTCATTTTTCAGATGTGATCTTTAGTGACTGCCTTAGATGCAGAACAGCTTGCCTGAAAATTCTGATGCCAGAGGTTTGTCACGGCTTGTTAACATCTCTTTAAGTCGTGTGATCCCTGCCCTGTGGGGTAACAATTTGGTTTTAAAGTAATTCATTGTGCAATAGATCATCTCCTGGGAGCAGGGGCTCTTTTATTCCGTGGCTCTGAACCCCAAAGACGTAATGCTGGAAATCAGGCTGAGGACTTCAGAGCTCAGAGGGAGGATACAGACACCACCTGGCCTGTCCCATACATCTTGGAGGCTTGGAATAGCAAACTGTGGTGGGCAAAGGATGGGATTCACTGTTGCTGCTGCAGAGGGCTCCTGAGCAGCAGCTCGGAGCTGTCCCTGCAGGCTCTGCCCTCAAATCTCAAACACTGTCAGGTCCCCTCCTTCTCCCTGGGCCAGCCTGAGACTCTCCATGGCTCCAAGGAATCCCCTCCCCTCCCTCCTGCTTGTGCCACAGCTCTCCTGTTCCTCTGGGATCCCACCCAAACTCTTCCCTGGGTGATGCTGTGCATTCTCCCCAGCCTGATGCTGCTGCCACACCTGAGGAGGGAGGGAGGTTTTCCAGAACTGCTCTTCTGCTCGCTGCCAGTTTACAATTCACACCATAAAAGTCCACAGCTTATTAACACCCCTACAACTCAGTGTGCTGGAAAAGCTTTTTGAGGGCCTTTCTCAGCAAGATAGTGATGCTGGGATGGGGGCTGCCTGGTCTGACACAGCCATCATCATCATCATCACCATCATCATCATCATCATTCCTTTTCAGCATCAGGACTCTTTGGATCCATTCTTTAGCACAGGTTAGGAGCTGCTAGACTTTAATTTAGTCTTTAAATTGAATTAGTTAGTTGCAATCCAGGGCAATGGCTAAAACATGGAAAAATCCTCAATTTCTGCTTGCACACACAGTTCTAGACTCTCTCACTGGTTCACAGTCCAGACCCTCCCAGTGCATCCCTGCGATGTGGAAACACATAAAAAAAGTCCTGGAATGTTCAATGCTGAACTCAGGTACTCCCTTTAGTAACTCTGAGTTTAATTGTCCAAACCATTTATACCTGTTCCAAACCTGAAGGATGTTTTTAAGCTGTTTGCTGCTGCCAGAGTTGTCCACTCACAGAGATCTCCAAGTGCTCTCATGTCACATCTGGCTGTCCCTCCCCTCAAGTGCAGGGAACATCTCCTTTGTGACAGGGCCGACAGAAGACTTGTGCAAAGTGGGCTGTGTCCTCTGAGACCCCCCACCACCACCATTTTCACCATTTTAATCAAATTATTCCATGCAGTGGATGCACCAGAGGATTGTTATTGGGAGAACAAGAGTTTGTTTCCCTGCGAGCGAGCAGGGGGCTGCACAGAGAGCAGAGCTGCCTTTTGTTATGGCAACGGAAGTGTTGGGGATGATGTAAAGGAAACTCCTATCAGCTCTGGGTCACATCACTACGGCTTAATTTGCAAAATCCTCTCATTCATTTGTCGTGCAGAGCTCACAGGGAACACAGTTAAACATGTTATTACCCAGGAATTTGGGGAGGCTGAGGGAAAGGCGGGTGGAGGGCTATTTTCATGGTTGCAGTTGTGTTGTCTTAACCTGTAGCAGATGTGCTTGTGGGGTTGGGAACTGGAATCAGCCCCTTCTCTTGAGCCCTGGCTGTGTTCAGTGGGGGATTCCCGGGGCCAGGCCTGGGCTGTGCCTCACCCCTGGCAAAGGTGCTGCTAGGAGGGAACCAGGCTGCAAGAAGTCACTGCCTGACAGGACACAATTCCAGAGCTGAAAGGGACCCCCAAGGATCAAATCCAGCCCCTGGCCCTGCACAGACCCCCCAACAATCCCACCCTGAGCATCCCTGGAGCGTTGTCCAAAGGCTCCTGGAGCTCTGGCAGCCTTGGGGCCGGGAGCATTCCCTGGGGAGCCTGGGCAGTGCCCAGCACCCTCGGGGGGAAGAACCTTTCCCTGAGCTCCATCCCAGCCCCTGACACAGCTCCAGCTTTCCCTTGTTTGCTTTTGAGGCCTCTCTGCTGGAGCAACTGTGCCACCCCCTGGACTCCCTGCTCCAGCCACGGGCCTGGGCTCCAGGAGTTTTGGCAGCTCCCCTGTGAGCACAGCCCCAGCTCCTGCCTGGCATCTCTGCTTGCAGGAAATGTATTTCCCTTTTCTGTTAGTGAGTGCACTGCTCACACCCTCACGCAGCACTTGGTGACACACAGCTGCATCAGCACATCCTACAGCCTGTCCAGGAACTTCAGCCTTCCCCTTGCATTTTTCCACCGTTTAAAATCCACTTTCAGGTAAAAGACAGTCAGTTCTGGGGGCTGTAACAAAGTTTAAATTAGTAGAAAAGAAACGTAAAACGGTGAGAGCTGCAGACTTTTAAAATCAATATTTTATTTTACTTGAATGTGCAAATAAATATAAAAAAAACTACATTCAAGGAGCTGGCAAAGCAATTACAAGCCCAAAAGCAAAGATCCTTCAAACAAATGGAAGAACAAACTCTTGACTCAAGGTCGTGCAGACACACAGCTGAAACCCTCAGACATGAACAAGCCCCTCTCAACCTTGCCTGATATTCCCTTCACGTCCCTTGCTACTCTCAGCTTCGAGACAATAGCACTGTAAAGGGCAAAAGTCTTGCTTAATCAGTTCAGATTATAAATTAAGGTTTACAAAATAAGGATGCTTAAAAATACCTGAAGTACACTTAGAATGGGTTGATGGAACAGGACGGTGCCCAGGTGCGTTGCCCACCTTGGTACACCTGGAATCAAATGCATTTCAAGCCACAAGTTGCCACCTATTTTCTAGTAAACAGTTTTCTGTATCATAAAACCATAAAATTTGGCACAATTGTCATCTCCACTGGGAGACAGCAGAGAGGTGAGCAGGACTGAGGTGTGTTTTGGTGAGCTGGCTGGAAGGGAAAGGGGGACACTGTGCTTTGCACTGGGCTTGTCCCCCTGCTCCCCCCAGCCCTTGCAGAGCCACGGGGTCTCTTATCACTGCAATGAGGGCAGGGGAAGAGCCTCCAGATCATTTCAGGAACCAAAGTTTAGCAGAGACCCAGCCGAGGAGAACACGGGCTCTTGATGAAAAGTCTCTGCTGGCAGTGGTTGTGCAAGTGGCCACGAATGCCAGAGAGTGGCCTCCCTCCTTCCCTACCACAGATTATTTCGCAAAAAAGACAAAGACTCGGGACAGTTTCCTATTAAACGAACCCCAAAGGCCAATTTTTTCTACTGTCAAGTGAGACAATTGCAAAACCAAATGTCGTACAGTGGAAATAACCCAGGACAAATCCTACAGGCTGCTCCTTAGGTCTGGCAGAAATCATAACCTAAAAATCAAAGCCACAGAAAGTTTCAGAGCGGGGGAGTTATTGCCCCAAAAGCCAGGGAAAAGTTGGAAGCAAAGCTGAAAGGAGGCTGGGTATGCCTCAAAATGTAATGGTTGTAACACACTCCACGGACAGCGTGCTTGTATTGGCCCCTGAAAAACAGGAGTGAAGTCACAGTGGGGCTGCAGGACAGACACGAGTAAATTTCCTTGATTTCTCACTAGATTAAGTCAGATGTAGTGTTCTGCACGGATCAGGGCAGGCTGTGTTAGGTTTCATGGCAAAAAAAGCTTCGATAGCAGTACAGATGCTTCAGTGGAAAAGCTTGTCTAGGATGGTTGTGGCTGGATCTCAACTCTGCTCCTCGCAGATTTCCCTGTGTCCCTGCAAACCCAGCGCCTGTGCTGACCCAGCAGAAACAGGAGAGTCCGTGGGCCGGAGCTCAGCTCCCAGCTGCGCTCCGGGAGCTCCATCTGCCGATGTCACCGCCGCGCTGCAGCCCCGCCGAGCGCCGGGGGCCGGGCACGCACAGGGAAACGCCCAGCTCCGGAGCTGCCCACCAGCATGCAAAACACAAACCCAAAAACCAGGCCAGACCTCGCAATGGACATTCCTCCCCACGGATATTCTGGAAGGCAGAGTCTGCAGCAGGTCCTCAGCTCCCAAAGCAAGGCCGGCGGCTGGGGGCTCTCGGCCGGGCATCGCCCCTCCCAGCACCGCAGCTCCGGGCTCTTCCCCGGGCTCTTCCCCTCAGTTCGTGCTCCACAACGCTCCGGTTGAGAAGCGAGCGACAGAGCCTCGAGTGCTGGCCCATCCCCGTGTCAGTTTTGGCATTTTTCTCACCGGAGCACCAGGAACAAGAGTCCTTTGTTGCCTTGCTGGTTGACAGGGATAACGAAGCGCCCTGTGCCGGGACTCTCAGCCCCGCTGGCACTCCCAGGGTACAGTGAAGAGCTCTGCAGGCTCCAAGACGGCACAAAGTCAGGAAGATAGGCAATATTAAACCCTCTGAAGTGGAAGCAGCTGCCAGCATCTGCTCAAACACCAGCCCAGCTCCACCTCTCCAACAAAGCCACTAGTGGTAGTTCACCCCCTCACTGAGCTGGTCAGCAATGGCCTAAAGCCAGGAAAACTACTGAAAAGTATGTGGCAATGCCAAGAGCCCCCTTCCCATAAAAGCTTTTCGAAGTCTCTTCATGATGGCTGGAGGATTATACTGCGAGGAGACAAGTCTATGCCACATGGAAAATACATGATAATCCAAAGTAAAATGCTGCTTGGATAAATATCATTAATACATACATTGCATTCCCACCACTATTCTCATAGCAAATGTGCTTCACCAGCAAAGCTCTGCCTTGCCTGGGCGCTCAGGGTGAAGCGGGACGGCGGCTGTACTGGACTCTGTATCTGTTCACTGGCACCCCGTGGACGTTCACTGTCTCACAGGTGGTTTTGCAGGGCACCATCTCCTCGTCCTCATCCCCCATCAGCCAGTCTTGAACCACATCCACGGCCTCCATGGACACGTTCTCCTCCAGCCACCGGTTGTGCCACTCCTCGAACTGCTGGTGGTGCTTCAGCAGCACCACGGGCTGGACCTGGGAGCAGGGCAGTAAAAGATCACTGAGAGGTGCCTGGGGGAAAAGCCAAAGCCCTCAGCTCTACCTGAGATGTGCAACGCTTTGGGAACAACAGAAACGGAAACAGGAAACCGCGAACCTGTGTTTAACCATCCCTATTTCCTAATGTTTGCCACTCCCACTTAAAATTTGCATGTAAAGAAAAGGCTGCTAAGCTAATTCAAAGTACAGAGCATTTACCACCTCTCCTCCATGTTACCCAACACAGAGCAATAACTTCTGGGTGTAGCTTGCAGAAATTCAGCCACAAGAATTACTGGTACCCGTGTTTTGGCTCCCACCCCCAACCTCTGCTACCGCCTGGGATGCAGAGGGAGCAAAAAGGGAGATGTACCTGCTTGGCTCTGCAGAGAGCTCCCCTCCTGTACATGTAATCCTCGGAGTTCATGATGAACATCATCTTGTGGGTGTTGAGCTTGAAGCGACAGTCGACGTTGCAGGCGCTCTCCACCCCGATCAGCCGCTTCCAGGAGCTCTTGACCTCGCTGCGCAGGGCCCTCACCTGCTTGCACTGCCACTTGCGAAACTTCTTCAGGTTTCTGGAGCAAAACAAGGATGACAAAGCATGTGTCACACCTGGTGAACTGCTCTCCTCAGCTGACAGGGCTCACAGCACAAGTATGGAACTTGTATTCGCACGTTTCGTTTTTCCCCAGCTCTCAGTTCTCAGGCTCTCGGCCAGTTCAGGCAGTTCTCAGGCTCTCTCCAGGATCTTCCTCCGTATCCTCTGACAAATATTTAGTGAAATGGGAACAAAGTAGACCCAGAATGCCATCCAGAATCCATCCTGCTCCATTCCAAACACAATTCCATGAACAAACCTCAGTGCAGAGGTCAGAAATTTCTCTTTCAGCATTCCCCTGGAGCAGCCCCTCAGAGGTGAGTGCATTTCCCTGGGGCTGGCACATCCACCCAAACCCACTGGCACACGGGCAGGGAGGAGGCAGCAGCAGCTGCTGCAGGTGTGGCTCAGGGCAGGGAGCAGCTCACCTTTGCAGAAAGACCGGTTTCAGGAGGAAGCCATCGTTCTGGTTGTTGGGAGCTCCTTCTACCCCAACATACTGCTCCATGTAGTTTGCCAGGTGCTACACAAGGGAGACAGTTCCAGTGAGATTTCACTTCATCGGGACAAACCTCACTGAGGCTGATTTATGTTGAAACTCTTTTGCTAATGCATCATTTCTGTCAATGGCCACAGCCCCACGTCATCTGCCCACCTCCCAGGCAAACTTGTCCTGCTGGCAAAGCCTCACAGTTTGGAACAAGAAAGCAGGGAAAGCATTCTTAGACATCTGCTTTGTGGTACACAGACTCTATGGTCACTGTGGTATTACCTGGACCTCCACAGGATCTTCTGTCTGGGTTTCTTCTGTATCCAGCAGCTCAATGGTCATGATCACCTGTCCTTTCCTCTGGAGAAACATGACCTGTGATAAAGTTACAGAAAATATTTGCCACAGGAGTTCATAATAAAATGCTGCATATTCACAAGTCATTTGGATGACAAATGGAAGCTAGGAGAGAAGCAGCAGGGCTTCTCAGTGAGCCACAATGTCCCCTCCCTGTCTGTGCTCTGATTTTGGTACCTTCACTCCACATAGCTCACTCTCTCACCTTTGAGCTTCCAAACCCACTTCTCCCAGGCAAAACACCACCTGGGAGATTTTCTGAAGTTTTTCAGTGATTTTGTGAAGTTCCCTGGCAGCAAAGTCTTACCTTGAAGCAGTTCTCATCTGCCATGCACCGTTCAGCCTTCCACTGGTAGCTGGTCTCCTTTGCTGCCCGGACACAGCGGGATGACAAATTACCCCCAGCAGCTCCTCGCTTCCTCTCGTTCAGGTAGAGCTCAACCACCTTCAAGCAGATGTCATCGCTCACTAGATGGTGAAGCTTCCATTAAAAAAGGGGGAATTCAGTCAGCAAGCCTGGGCCAAGAGCTATCTCCAGTGTGTCATGAAAGGAGTGTAAAACTAAGCATGGCATCACACCCAGCTGAGCAGCAAATTCCAGAGACTTCCCACATTTCACTTTCTCATAACTTTGCAATAAAAGGAACAGAGGAGAGTGATGGGATGATGTGCCTTAACTAGAAAACTACAGCTGGAAGACAGATTTGAGTAAGAAGGACCAGACATTTTTTGTGTTGCCTTAGATGTATTTTGAGCATGGCAGAATTTTGGAAAGACTGGAACTCAAAAAACATTGGGAAAGGCCAGAAAGAGTATATCCCCTACAGTGGTCCCTGTACGGAAGCTGAATTCTCCCACTAAATTTCTGCTGGGGCGTTTCCCTGTCAGATACAACTTCTCTCTGGATTTGCTGCGAGCTCAGTGCCCCTTTGCTCTGCAGGGCACTGGGAGGAGCCTGGCTGTGTGTGAGGGGTGATGTGCAGCCCCAGGCCAGCCCAGGCCAGCCCTCACCTGGCGCACGATGTTCTGCACCAGCTTGTCCATGGTGAAGCCGATGTAGGCGTGGATGGTGAACATCTCCCGCAGCGTGTCCTCGTACTGCGTGGGGTCGATGTTCCCGTCCAGCAGGCTCCTCACCATGTCCAGGAAGGCTGGGTAGTACTCCTCCAGCTCCACCTCACCTGGCCAGGGGAAAGTGAATCCATTTCACACACAGAATAGGCAGAGTGAAGTCAAGCAGTGCAAGAGGCAGCACTGCTCAAGAACCACGACACCCAGTGCAGAGAGTGACATTACAGACAGGCAGCTCCTTGCCAGGTGCCCTGGCAGGCTGGGACAGTTTCCCTCATGCACCTCCAGGACTGCCCTGGGCAGTAACTATTTCTTTGTGGGGCTGTTTCCATTGTAAATCAAAGTAACGGGTGCCTACAATGAGGCACCTGAGCACAGTGGGCTGGCAGGAAGTCTCTGTGAATCAGCCTGTGACAGGCTGACTCCCCTGCAGAAGGAGCTGTGTCCACAACTCACCAATACAGCAGAGGATTGCACCTCCACACCCCTCACAGAGCTGCCTGCTGGCCCCAGTGACTCAGACACACACAATGGAGCACTGGCACTCAGGGCATTAAGAGTGAACTAAGCCCTGCATTATTCTTACTTGGTTGCTTCAGTCTTAGCTCCATGGCTGGATCATTGGTTTTCTCTTTCCTCCCTTCACAGAGGAGCTTCTCTCTCTCTTTCTCAGTCCGATATTCCAGAAGCTGCTTCTGGGCCTGGCGATAAATCTTTAGGAGCCTGGAGCACAGAGTCTGGTGAAGGCGCAGGAAGAAATACCAATTATTATTGACAAAGAAGAGGCTGTAAACATCATCCAGGGTGTTGTGGGGCTCAGCAGCTGTAACATCACAGAAGGTTGCTTTGGTCTCCAAAGGACTGCTTGGAGGCCCAGGCATGTGTTTTTTCCGCAGCTCAGGAGTATCCAGGTTCTGCCCCTGGTGGTTTTCTCTGTCCTCATCTGTTGATTCCTCAGAAATGTTGTGTTCAGGTGGCTGAGAGAAGAACAGCTCAGGTATGAAGTGATGCACAATCTGCCTGATGGTTGCCTGATCCTCCTTTTGGATGGTGGGCTGCCTTTTCACGTAATAGCTGATAAGAGATGCTGCATCTTCCAAAATCTGCTTGTCTTCATAGATGAAGATAAGATGAGGCTCGTTGGTGGATGAACTCCTCCCCTCCGAATGCTGCTCCTGATGCTGTAATCAAGAGACAAACAGGTAAACATCCTTCCAACCCATGCTCAAGAGCCATTCCTGCCAGGGGGAATAAGCCATTATCAACACTGTGCTTGGGACAGCTGTTTTTGACCCGATTTCCCACCACTTCCACACGGTCCCAGGTGCTATGGACACATCTGGGTCACACTGCCAAGGGAGGGAATGGAGGAGGGGTCATTCCCTGTCATACCCACCTCGTCATAGACACTCTCAATTTCATTCAGCAAGCTCTTGGAGCGCAGAGCTTTGGTGTCATTCTGCTTGAAGTTGACAGCCTGGTGGTCCAGGGATTTCAAATAGGCCTTCTCATACTGCTCCCTCCAAATCTTGTTGAAGCCCTGCTGTGCCTCCCTCCATTCTTCCTCTTTTGCTTTCAATCTGCATAAATGAACAGTCTAGGTCAATTCACTGAGACAGACACAGAAACATTTTAATGTAGCCAACTGTGATGCAGCAAGAAGTTTTCAGTGGAAAACAGGAACTGATTCCTGGTAGCAAATAAGTAAATTTGAGAAAGCACCACTAGTGATGATGAGCTGAAATAACACCTACAGAATCACAAAACCACTTAGGCTGGAAAAGACCTCTGAGATCATCAAGTCCAACCTTTGACCAGTCACTGCTTTGTCAACCAGACCAGAGCACCAAATGCCATGTCCAGTTGGTTTTTTAACGCCTCCAGGGATGGGAACTCCACCACCTCCCTGGGCACACCCCTCCAATGTTTAACCACCCTTTCTGTGAAGAAATTCCTCCTGATGTACAACCAAAACTTCCAGCAGCGCAGCCTGAGGCTATGTCTTCTCATTCTGTTGCTTTAAAAATCCTTTTTCAGCTTCTAGAAGAACACAGCACAATGGGAATTACCTCTTAAGAACCACAGGGACAGCAGTAACTGGGTTTTTCTTCAGACTCTCGATGATCTCTGGTGCTTTGTCACCGTAGATGCGATAGATGGCCCGGCGCTGGATCACTTCCGAGGTTCCTCCCAAACAATCATCCAGGCGAAACTTCTCCTGGTCCTCCTGCGTCAGGCGCGACAGTTTCTTCTGCACACTCTCCAGCACACGGATTGTGGCTAAATTGGTCTCCAGGACAACATCCAGCTGTTGAGAGTTCCCAGAAAACAGTGTCAGAACAGGACCACAGAGAGCAGCAGCAGCCCAGGTTTGTGGAAGGGGTTCCAGCCCCACGGGGTGGAGCCAGGAAGCAGCAGGAAGGTTTTTACTGGAAAATAGACCTCTGCCAGTTCTCCCAAAGGTCACATGCAATTTAGAACTGGACTCATGCCTAGGAAGAACTATTAGACTCCAAGCACAACACACCAAACTCAAACGAACCAACACCAACAGAACTTTCAGGAACTGGCCACTAATTAATTCAGCAAAATCCAGAGGTTTTGCTTTCTGAGGGAGCAGAAAGGGAGCTCAGCAGCAGACGTACCTCAAAGCGCTCGTCCTCGCAGCGGTGCAGCTGCTCCTCATATGGAGTCTTCTTGGAGCTGACAAAAGTGGAGTCTTCAGACCAGGATGGAAACGAAACCCAGGTATCATTTAACACCTGCAACAGTGCAGAGACACGACACTGAGCAGGGCCTTGCGAGCCCAGAGCTGTTCTCATGGGGTTTTCTCTCTTTTCTTTTGGCATAGTTCTTCCCTGAGGTTCTGCAGGACATTTCAGACCTCATTCCCAGGTCACTGCTCCCCAGATTTGAGGTCTGCGTGGAACTGCCAGGGCCCCACTCAGAAAACTCAACACCTTCACTATCACCTCACAAACAGAGATCACTCTACAGTGATCAGCAGCTGTAAATCACAGAGACAGAGCTCCCCACAACATTGGGAATGGCACCTCAGGCACTGCCTCACAGGGCTCTTCCAGAGAAAAATTGTTCCTAAAGGCCATACTGGCCCACTGCTAGAAGACTCAAAAGATATTAGAGATATGATTTGAGATGGGTTTAGATAAAATTAGTGAACTGTGGGTATCATTTCAATAAATTGGCTGAATAAATTGAATTAGCACTGAAAAGGGGACTCCACATGCAGCAGCTGTGGCACGAACCACCCCAGTCCAATTCTTATTTGTGTTCAGGGATTGAACAGCCTGATCCCAGAGTACCTCCTTGCAAATGGCTGTTCTCCCACTGCACTTTGGCTGCTGGTAGGTTTTTGGGAGAGCCCTGTAACTGGATCCGATGCGTTTGCAGGAGGCGTAATCGATTTCCCGGCTCATTCCATCCCCGGAGCGGTCGCTCAGCGGAGAAGCAAAGGAAAGCTCTTTCACCCCAAGGAAGGACTTGAACTGTGCAAAGAGTTCTGGGAATTTCCTTCAAAAACATAAGTATTTTGTTATTTCACTGTGACAGTTTTAGGGTGGTTAATGCGTGTCATAAAAGGGAGGCAGAAATACCTAAACAAACCGAGCATTGCAGGGAGAAATCTTTCACCAACATCTCACCTCTGTTAACATTCCCTCTGAATTGCTTTAGGGTTGTTGTTTTTTTTTTTTTTTAATTAAGGTAGGAAAATGATTTCCCTTCGCCACACAAACACTCCCCTTAAGTGCCTGAGGAGAAACTGATCTTTGCCATTTGACTCTCCCTCTTCTGCTGCAAGCCAAACAGCTCAGGAGGCTCACAGCAGAGCTGGAGCTATTTATCCTTCTCACAGCCCTGTTCTCAGATTTCATGTTTATGCCTTTATTACACTTTGAGATATTAAACAGGGAGTGTGAACAGACAGAGGACAATATCTTCCTCACAATACTCGTTAAGAGCTGCATAGATAAATTCAAAGGTTCAGATTTTATTACTTCTCCTATTGGATTAATTTCAATTTCTTGGGTGCTACCCAGGAGATATTTCTAAGTTAAATCCAAAACTTCTGTAACAAAGCTCACAATGTGCCCAAAAAATAATAGAGTAGGACCTACAAAGTACCACAGGGCAGAGAGGTAAGTTAGTAACTTACCCTAAAAAGGGAGTTACAAGCTGGAGTAACTCAGAGCCAGAGACCAACTCCTGGTTGAAGAGGGCAATGCAACGGAGAAAATTTTCATAGACCTCCTGACTCTTGAGCACCCTGCGCACCTGCAGCAGTTTGGAGAGATGATCACAGCACCTGAATGCCACTAGTATTTAGAAAATCATTCATTATCAGTCTATTCATCTTCCAAACCCACCCATTTTAACTTTTGTCAGTCTTTACCACTTGAAAAGTCAGGGAATGTCTTAAGTGCTGACACACAAATTGTACAGAAAACCAACCAATTAACAACCATGTAAAAGGCTGAAGAAAAGTCCAGAGAATGTGAGAAAAGGACAAATACTGACCTTGTCAAAGAAGGAAAACTCTTGCAGTGTCCCATATTTCCCCACTGTCGCGACTGACAGATCTTTGGTACCTCGCAGCTTCATTTTCTTCTGTTAAAAGAACAAGCAATTATATTTAAAATGCTGTGACTCAAATGCCATCAAATTCCACTCTGTTGACAAAGAACAGCTCCCTGCAAAGGCTGAGACCCTGCATTTCCCCAGCAGTGATCTGGCATTGCTGTGTCACGTCCTCACAGCAAACTCTGTCAAATGTCTCCCAGCTAAGAAGAAACAACAAAAAAAGAGAATCACTTGAAATTCTGCATAGAAGCAATAAATTGTCCCCTTCCAGGGCCAATACTTAGTACAGAAGGTTGTGATATTTAGTATCAAACATGTTACCACACACATTTAAGCATGCATTAAAAATTCCCTTCTTCTATAGCAATTAAAGTAACTCAAAATTTTGTTTCTCATACACCTACATACATAAAAGACACTACTCAGTACACTTTTATCTCAGCCATTACTAAGCACAAGTAATAAGAGGTTATTCTAAATTTTAACTTGCTGAAAGATACCTTTGCTGGACCAGAAACAGGGCGCAGCAACAGCGGCCTGGATCGCTTCTTGCTGTGTTCCAGATTCTTCTCATGCTCAGTTTTCTGGACACTGTTCACTTCACATGGTCCATTTCCTGTGAACTGAAGTAAATAAATAATGATTTCAACATTCTCCTCTCAAATAAAGAATCCTAACAGGACACAGAGCATGTGGTTAAGTCACCTGTTCTGAGAAAATCCAAACAATGAAGAGGAGCAATGTTCATTACTGGCTGTGTGATTTTCCATGTTTTGCATATTCTACATGCAGACAGAGCAGTCAATATCCTGCCCTGCTCTCAGCACGTACCAAAGACCTTTTTGCCTCTGGGAGGAACTGTCCAAACTCTGAGAGCAGATCCTCCTGTCCCCGGAACAGATTGGCCACTTCAGTGAACACTTCCTCCTCTGACATGCCCCGGAAGGGTCGGCCCTTGGTGTTCAGCTGCTCTTTCTAAAAGATACACACAGATGTTCAACAGAGTCAAAAGATACCTCACTCTGCCAGAAAACTCACCCTGAGCCAAAACCACAAATGCCACAGAACTTGAAAGGACTCTGAGCCTTTCTTTCACACACAGAATCACAAAATCAGCTGAAGGTGAGTAAAGACAGGTCTGGCTACAACCTCTTTACACCCTGCAAAGTTCCACAATTTTCACTTTTTATCATTTCCTGTGAATATCTACGAGGCAGCTGCTGGATAAAGACAAGTCCTTGGGCGCTCTCAGTCTGTTCAACATGCAGAGATTAAATTTGACAACCACAACTCCAACAGCTCCAGTGCCAACCCACCAACTCTTCCACAGAAGACTTTTTACCTGGTAAGTGTGCAGGATTTCTAGAAAGGATCTGTAAATCTCTGGATGGTCGAGGAAACGTGTTTTGATCTTATTCACGTAACTGATGGCATTATTGAACTCCACAGAATCAGATTCCAAGGGAATTTGGGATTTATCTTCTTTGTAGGGAAGCTGCTGCCGAAACTCCTCAGAGCAGTCGCTGTGGTTGTGGGAGTTCTCCTGGGAGTAGTGCAAGACCAGCCCACTGCCAGGGAGCGCGCTGGGAACGGGCTCTGGGGGCACCTGGGGGCACAGGACACACGAGATGTGTTGGAAAAAGATCAGGGAATAGCTCAACAACAACCCAGCAGCAGTGCTGGCAAGGTCTCCAGCTAAAAAATATCGTCACGTGAAGAAGGAAGAAAAAGCATTTCAGTCACCAATCAATTTCCCTACCCAGTTTATTAACTCCATCAGTTAAAATAATCCCCAGAGTTCTCCCTGGTGTAGGAACTGACTGACTCGTGGTTGTCACAGCCTTATTGGCCTCACCTGAGAGGCTGCACCAAACACTCCCCACTGCAGGTTCTGCTACCACTGGTTATTGCAGAGGAACTGCCAGTTTTGAGGAGCAGATTAAACATAAGGCCTTTACAGGTGTTAATTCCTAAGCAACAGAGAGATCGGAGGGAGCTGAGATTTAAAAGGTAGTTCCTGCTGCTAACTGGAGTTAAACCACAAGTTTATCAGCAGAATTCAGTTTATGGCTTTATTTCAGCTCCCCAACCACCCAATAAGAACAAGAAACAAGCAGGGGCAACATCCATCTGTGTCCCAGCAAGTGTGTTTCCCACCAACAGTAGCTGATGGGGATTCCATGATCTTAAAGACCTTTCCCAACATAAACAATTCAATGATTTCACAGTTCTGTGTACTTTTGCCTGTTGCCTAAACGAGTTTCCTGGTTTCTCAGTGGAAGACTGCTAGTGCAGTTCTTGCAGGATTACCCCTTGAAATGTGCCACTGCCCACAACTCATATTGGGAGCCTGTTTAACAATGTCAGGCCAGTTACAATTTCAGTTTGCAAACATGACTGAAATATTTGGTGTTGAAGTGGTGTTTCCATGCAGAATCATCATTCCTGTGTAAGTCAAACTACCTGGTTTGAGAATAAACCAGGGGCTGGGACTAGGTGATCTTTAAGGTCCCTTACAATCCAAAGCACTCTACAAGTCTTTGAATAAACATTTAAATGTATATTACACCCATTATCACAGGCTTTGAAAACCATCTAAAAACATCAACAACAGGCACTACACATAAATCTCCACAGCCTAAATTGTGCCAACGTGTCCAGTGACACATGGAACAGTTTAGAGAACAAGAGCTCTGTGACCTACCTGACTATTCAAAGGTGACTGTATACTTAACTTCCCATTCTTTGGGATTTCTATCCTGTAGCCCAGAGGAAGAAATGCATTGAATCCTACAATGAGGTCGGGATGCTCATGGAAAAGCTGAGAAACACGTCGGATGACTCCAGGTGTGTCAATGCTAAAATTAAGAGGGGCTTGTTACTTTTACCCAAATCAGAAACACAAGTTAAGCTCAGAAAACACCAGAGAAATGTGAAGTATCTGGTAACTTAGGGATGCAATTCTTTAAAAAAAAAAAATAGCCCAATTAGAGGGAATGACCACTGCAGCCTCGCCCTGGGAATGTTACCCATGGAGAGGAGAGATGAGTGTGCAGGCTGGCAAAGGGACAGGACAGCCACCACCTCCAGGGCTGGCATGTCACAGGTTCTGCTCAGGCTGCTTCACTTATTTCCAAGATCTGCCTTTTAGAGTGGAAAGTAAAAGCAGATTTGCCTTCTCCTGTGGATTTCACCTCTGGAAAATTATGGGATGGGCAGAAGTACTCCAGCTTCACATGACTGCACCACTGGGGGACAGGGCAGTGAGTGTGCAGAGGGGGAATGATGGGGTGAAGGCTGGGAGGATGCTCTACTCTGCACAGGTAGAGAATGCCTGGAGCTGTGTCAGGGGCTGGGATGGAGCTCAGGGAAAGGTTCTTCCCCCCAGGGTGCTGGCACTGCCCAGGCTCCCCAGGGAATGCTCCCGGCCCCAAGGCTGCCAGAGCTCCAGGAGCCTTTGGACAATGCTCCAGGGATGCTCAGGGTGGGATTGTTGGGGGTGTGTGTGCAGGAACAGAGGCTGGGCTAAGGATCCCTGAGGGTCCCTTCCAGCTCAGGAGATTCTGGGATTCTGTGAAAGGCTGAGGAGCTCCCCAGAGCACCCTGGGGTGCAGGACCTGGGCATTACCTCTGGCTCTTGAACTCCTTCATGATCTCCAGGAAGCCGTTGTAGGTGGCAGGGTCGCTGCCAAAGCGGATCTTCACCTGGTCCAGGTAGGACAGCGCGTCCTCCACCTGTGGGGAGAGAACACGGTGAGGGCCGGGCGGGGGAACAGGCCCTGGAGCCCCCCGCGGTCCCAGAACTGGGGCGGGGGCACCTCAAGACACGGTAGGGGGCGGGAACCGGCCCCGGGGGAGCCCCGCAGCACCGGGGAAGGGCACTCGGTACCGGGTGAGGGGGCCGGAGGAGGGCAGGCCCGGTGGGCTTCCCGTGCTGAGGGGTGTCAAGGCACGGAGGGGGGACACGGTACCGGAGAGCCGGGAACAGGTCCCTGGGGAGGATGACCGCGGTACCAGAGACGAACAGCAGGGCCGGGGACAGGGACACGGCCCAGGGGAGGGGAGAACAGGCCCGGGGAGCCCGCACGGTACCGGGGGAACAGGACGCGGCCCCAGGGGACCCCACGGAAGCAGCGGAGGCGGGCGGGGAAGCCCCTGGCGCGAGGGAGACAAGCCCCCGGGACACCTCCCGATACCGGCGGGTGAGGGACAAGCCCCGGGGGGCGAGTTCGGCACCGCAGCCGGGACAGGGCAGGTCAAGGCGGGGGCGGGCGGCGCCGTCCCGGGGGGGCGAGTAGCGGCCCTTCGCGGGGGCGGGGAG
>WAAG01005082.1:407712-434078 GCA_013390105.1 Tichodroma muraria
GCCGAGGGGAACAGCGCCTGCGGGGCCCGGGCTGGAGGAGCCCGAGGGGGCTGAGAGATCCCAGGGAGTCTGGAGGAGCCGGGGGCTGAGAACTGGAACTGGAACTGGAACTGCCGGGGCTGGAGGAACCGCGTCTGGTGCCGCGGGGCTGAGGGAGACGGGGGGTGTCGGAGGGGTTCAAACGGGGCTGGAGGAGCCCAGGGCTGGCTGGGAGAGCCCGGGAGGGCTGGAGGAACGAAGGCTGGGGGAGCCGCAAGGGCTGTGGAGGAGCCCGGGGGGCTGGGGGGGCCCGGGGAGCCCTTCACTGGTGTGCACTGAGCTCAGGGGTTGCTCTGGGGCAGCAGGATAAAGGTGCCACTTTTTTAATATTTAAAGGATTTTATATGCCACTTCCCCCAGCGGTCCCTGTCAGCAGGCAGTTTGAACTCGGTAAAACCCAGTTACACGAAGAGCAAGCAGGAGAGGGGTTGGGGGGAATAATTACGGCTTGTTTTCCCTTAAAGCATTACTGATGATTTGCATAACAGAAAAGTGCAGAAGCCTTTCTTGCTTTGCCTTTAAACTTGCTGCTGATACTTGAACCCAGAATTTTTTTCTCTCTGTCGTGCTGGAATATTCCAGCTGTTCTGAAGCTTCCAGGCAGGATGCTCACACACTGCCTCTGGATTTGATATTCCATCCCCTGTTCTGATACTTGCACAAACTGCTGCCCTGTGACCCATTTCCCTTCTGACAACGTGAAGGATGCCACAGGCCTGTTTAATACAGGAAGGAATAAATTAATACAGACTTTCTCTTTCACAGGTACTCACTGCTTTCAACATTCCAGACTGTGATGGATTGATTCGGAGACCCAGCACACAAGTATTTATCATCTTTGGAGAAGCAGGCACTGCAAAGGCCTTTCAGGAGAGATGTGGGCTGAAAATGGATGGTTAGCATTAGATTGTTGTGCTGGTAAATACAGGGTACTTGACGTGGAGATGTTTTAGAGTTTTCAGTGGTTATTCAGTGCTTAAGAATAGAGATAATAAATAAAGATTTTTACAGGAGTGATGCTGGAGTGGTGGGAGCTAAATACAGCTCCTAGGTGGTGAAGCACTCAGAGCAGTGCAGGAAAGAGAACCCAGTAGGACAGAGAAAAGCCCTTTATTCTGGAAAGGAGTAGCTCAGACATATCCTTTGTGTGTTGTCAGGCGAAAGAAAATCAGCATTGATCCAACCTCCTCCACCACTCTTTTTCTTTTTTCCTCCTGGGTTCTCCTGAAGTGGCCCAATTTCTGTTTTCTATTGCTATCATTAACTTGAGAAGTCTCATCTCTTCCCTGGTTTGTGCCATGTGGCTCACCCTGGCAACATGAGCAGAGCCAGCAGACAAATAACTGCTGTGAGTTTTGTTTTCTGTCAGAGCAGAATTCCCAGCCCTCAATGACTGCCAGCACCAACACCTGGGTGGTGAATCCAGCTGTAAGGATGCTCCCAAACCAGCCCGGGGTGCTGGGAAAAGCTTGTGCCCGTCAGTTTGTCAGGATTTGGGTATTCTCCTTGGGAATCCTGTGAGCTGGATCCTGCCTGGCAGCCCGGGGCAGTAATTAACCATTGACACTCAGCAGTGGTGCCTCGGAATAGCTCAGCTCAAGTTGCTGCTGACAGGGCTCCAGGAGACCTTCGGCTCCACTGCCTGCCTGCTGCTCCCCGGGGCTGCCTGCCAAGCAGGAGATCTGCCTTCTGTGACCTTCCACAGGGAGCCCTTGGGCCCCAGCGCAGTCCTGAAGGACTGAATCCCTGCTGGCTGTGCTATAGATGACTCTGTAACCTCCAAGGAAATCGGGGATCTGGATTCTGATGGTGTGGGCGGGCCTGTGGATCACTGGGAATGGATCTGCAAGGGCTAAATCATCCTTGCTATGGCAAACTGCTTTTCCTGCCTCTTCATTGCCATGTGGTTGACTGGTTTCTGTGGCTCTGGAAGAAGGATGCCAGTGACATCCTGCCTGGAGTTCAGAGGGAAGGCAAGGGCTGTCCCAGAGATCAGCCCTGTGAAAAGGACCTGGCTTTGCTCAGGTATTTCCAAGCATCTCACTCAGGCAGGTGTGTCCAGTGTGTCACACCCTGCACCTGTGAAACAAGGAAGTCAGACACTATTCCTACTCTGAGTGTCTGCCCTCAGATGGGGCTTGTGGTTGGCTTCTTTACTTGTGAAATTGCTTATTATTCCTATTTCAAATTTTCATCTATTTATTCCAGAAAAAAGTTTTGGAGGTGAGATTAAACTGCTTTTCAGGCCTGAAACAGATTTCCCAAAATCTCTTGCTTTAAAGCAGCAAGAAGGAGCAATCTCTGTCAAATGATAACAGCCTAATGCCAGAAGGCAAAACCTTGCCTCCTTACTCTGTTGACAGCACCTGGAGCTGTTCAGCCACAGGCTTCCTATGCTCTCAGAGGTGCCTGATTAGATCCTGCCCAGTTTGGGCTGTGCTGGCTGTTCACCCCTTGCTTTGGCAAGAGATGGTGCTCCAGATGTGTGTCTGCCATCTGGCTCCTGCCCACAGCTGGGTAGCAAGGCAGCTTCTAGGAGTTCACATTTGAAACATTTAAGAAATGAAATTGTGTTTCAGGCCTCAGGCATGCATTGACCTGAGGCCGGGCCCCTGAGTGGATAAAGTGCTCTCCACTCCAGATTAAAAATAATAAAAGGGAAACAGAAAGGCTTGAAGCAGAAAAAAACAAGGGTCATCTTTTTAGAAGTGTGGCAGTACTAGAAACACGTTCAGGACTGCAAATCCAAGCCCCACACAGGTTGCTGGGGATCAACCCAACCCCTCTGCTGAATGAGGGGCATGTTCTGTGAGCTGGGTTTGTTAAGTTTGTTTTGTTTCCTGGTTGGGAAGTTGCCCAGACTTCCTTCCTCCCTACCTGGACAGGTGCAGCCTGAGAGCCAGGGACGGGTGCTGTTGCCAGCAGACAGCAGCTGTGTGAGCCATGTTCCCAGTCTGTCTCTGGGATCCTGTGGAATCCCTTTGGATCTGCTGGGTACGCTCACACATACTCCTCAAAGCCTACAACAATAAAATGTTAGTTACTAATTGGTCGAGCCAAGGAAGTCTCCAATCCCCTTCAATGTCATGTCCTTATGATTTAATTCCTCTGTTTCCTTCAAGAGAAGCCCGAAGGCAAGCTTAGAAACAGTAAAAAATAATCATGTCAGCTTCAGTCCCTTTCACTGCTTACATCCCATTCCCCAGGGAAGGGGCTCCTGGTGCCCAGGCATGTTCTGCCTCTTCACAAAGAGAATTTCATCCTGAATTCATTATCCCTTAAGCACAAGAGTTAAATAAAGCCAGGCTAACGGGAAATTCCACATGCTGGCCCCTTTGAAAGGACCCTGGCATTTGAGGGAGTAGCTTTTGCCATCTTCCCTAAGGAATGGGAGCCACTGGACCTGCAGTGGGAGCAGACTCATCTTCTGCCACCACCACAGAGCAAACCCTTCCCGAGCAGACTGCCCCCATCAGAAGAGACCTGCACAAAAAAGGCAAGAGTGAGACACGAAGCCAGGACAGCTGAGTGAAGGAAAGAAGGATTAGCAGTGAAATTTGGTCTGGCCACTTGCAAAGCTATTAAGTGCAGCAGGATGGAGTTTTGCTTTTCTGTTTGGGAGCTGTGGAAGTCTGAGGAGGATGCTCTGTTTGGAATGGAGAAGGAAGGTCTGTTGATTACCAGGTCTGTTGTCTGGCTCATCAAACCTTTGTATATTATAAGAAATATTGTTATAAAGTTGAACAAATAGATGTGCACCATGGATAGAGATCCCCCACTAAACCCCACTGTCATCCTCCCTTGCCTCTGGATCAGAACACTGGCTATTGGTGCTTCTCCCAGCAGCCCTGAGAGCTGAGGTTGGGACCTCAGCTCGCTGGTGCTGCTGTTCCACAGACTCAGAGTTCCTCCCTCAGACACAGTCACAAGCAGCAGCCTGGGGCTACAGAAAACATCCACACATCTGTCACCTCTCCAGAGATCTGGAAGGTGAGTTCTGCTGTCCCCAGGTGTTGAGCATTGACCTAAGAAAGGTGGCAAAGGAGACAGGCATAGCAAAGCCTGAGGTGGCTTTTCTGTCCTCAGCCTTCAAGGCTGTGGCTGCAACGTTGTGGTTCTTTCAGCCCCTTTAAGCTAAAGACTGACTGTACCTTTGTACCTGAGGAAGAACAGACAATCTGTGCTCCTCATCCATAGCAAGGTGATGTGAGGACTGTTCCTTGGGATGCATACCCTGGATAATAAACCTGGCTCTGCCAGAAATCACATTCCAGATGCACAGACTGTGATCCATGGCAGCAGAAAAGCACAGGTTCCTTTTTCAAACACTTCCACACACCTTAACTCAGCTATAAAATAAGAGAGGGGCTCACAAAATGAGGGATTCTCAATGCTTTTAGGATTTAGGAGAATGCTCGTGGCTGGGAGATGTGTGTGTGCCTAAAGCTCCAGCACTGCCAAGCTGTCAGAGCTCTTCTCAGGCATGAACGCAGCTTTCCAGCCTCAAAAAGTGGAGAAGGCTCAGCAGAGTGCCCGGGAAGGGCGTGCAGCATCTCAAAAACTTCCGTATTCCAGACAATCGTGGAGCCATCCGGGGAAGCTGCCACCAGCACCTGGCAATCAGGACCAAGTGCCATCACTGGCCGTGGCACACAGAGAGGAGGGAGAGGCTGCTCTTACTGCCACAGACAGAAAAGGGACATTTTTGAGCTTATTTATGTGCTGTGCTTCCCCAGCTGGAACCCCTGGTCCTGTCTGAACCCCGTGGTCTGTGCCAGGAGCAAGATTAGGTTCCTGCAGACATATCTAGGTCAGTGTGTGCTGTTGTTGTCCTGACGACAGTGACCCACTTTCCCCTCATTTATGGCCGCAGTTGCCAATGGGGCCGGGGCATGGCCAGCACAAAGGCACAGGACCTTCCTCCTGCCTTTGTCTCCAAGCTGGGCTCCTACAGACACAGGGGTTTTCTCCTCTTTGCTCTGTTCATTGTGTTTCTTGCATCTCATTCATAGCAGATGGATAATTAGAAATATTGTCGGGCTGTATCTGCCCCAGGAATGATCCTACCTTTGAGGATAGGTAGGATCCTACACACGACCCTGTGAGGGTTGTGTAGGGCCCCAGCTGGAGAAATCCACCCAGTGGGATGAGCACGGGGTAGGGACAGACCCTGCACCAGCTCAGGCACTGCTGGCACAGCTGCCCCATGAGCTCTGGGTAGGAGGGCACCAAGGCAAGAAGCCTGGCCAACACTTCTGTGTGGAATATCCTCATCCCTGAGAGGGCAGACAGAAAACCCTTTCAGAACATGGCTCAGGTGAGCCTGTGAGAGCAGCCATAGCTGTATTTCTGTGATGTACAATGTGAAATGGGCTGAGCTGGCCTGATCTGGTAATACAGGGATGGCTCCAGTGTAAAATCTGGTAATGGTGTGGATTTTTCCCTGAGGAAGGAGTGGGTATTCCAAGGAGAAGACAGAAGCAGCACTGTGTGCCCTCTCCTCTAGTTTGCTTTAAAGCTGCAAGGGAATCCAGATAGCTGACAGTGCATGAATCTTTTAACAAATTCCAGAACAGATGAGCTACTCACTGGTTTCAATTCCTCATAAAAGTACTTGGAAAGGAAAAATCCAGTTCTTTCCCAAGGCGAGCACTTGTGTCCCACTGTTGTCCCTGAGATGGGTGTTCCCCTCAGGGCCGTGTGTACAGGGGGCTGCAGGTTCAGCACACATGGCAAAGTCATCAGCAGCACTCTCCAGTCCACAGGCAGTTATTTTACAGCAGATCCAGCTCATATCCCCTGCAGGGAGAAATGCTATTAAAGCAGAGAACATCAGCCCTGACAACACACTAATCTGAAAAGACTGAGGTAAAAAAATGCTGTTTTGGGGAAGGAAGGGATGGAAGGATGAACAGCCACTTGCAGGGGAACTAGGACTGCTTTGCTGGGGATGTGGAAGGTTCCCACTGTCACAGTTCCTTCTGTAACCTTTTTCACAATTGTAGTTTGGGGTTTTTCTAAATTTAGTAGATGCTTAAATATGTTTTCTTCCTGGTGTTTGGAGTATCTAGACCATTTCATTCAGCTGCTAACGGAGTGTGGTGCTAATTCTGGGATAGCAGTTTGTAGAGTTACCTTATTTCTCTTCTCCAAGCTTCCTTCTCACAGCCCAGCAGAAAGGGTGTGATCCTTACCTGTGGCTGTAGGCACAAAGCAAAGCACACCTCTGTTCTCCCCTTCTCCTTACCCAGCACATCCCTTTTTAGCTCCTCAATTCCTCCAGCATGAAGTAAATGAAGTGGCAATTCACTCAACTTCCTCAGGTTTGGGACAGTGTCAGAGAATCTGAGTGGCTGAGGGGTGACCTGGGAGCAACCAGAGCAAGGTCTGGGATGTGGTGAGTGTGGATTGATCTGTTTGTTTTCACAATCTCAGTGCCAGACACCCAGCTCCTGGTACAGAGACAGCACTTCCAGGGCTTCCATTGTTTTCCTGTTAGCAGGAAATGGTTTTCCTGACTAAATTTCTCTTGCTGCAATCTAAGGCAGGCTGCCTTTCTGCAGAGGAATAATAAATTACTTCCTCCCTTGCTGCAGTAGCATTTTGCATGTGTGAAGAGTGAATGACAGAGTCTGTAAAACTTCTTTAGATCTCCTTCGTTGTGGATACTGGTTTAAGGAATATATATATATATATATCTTGATTACTGGAAACTCTCAATAGAGTTAGTTACTATTATTTCCATTGTCCTTTGATTTCAGACCCTATCCAGCAGCCTGGAGAACACAGAGCTGTGGTCCAGAGCTTACAGGTATGGAAATACCTGCTGATATTCCTTACTTTTCTGTCAGCACTCAAGATCCTGCTAATGTGTGGCAATATAAGAGATTTCTTCATTCCCCTGCTCCAGAACCCCTTGTAGAAACCTGCCAGGGGAAAATGCCTGTTGATTTGGTCTTGTTTTGGTTGGTAATGATCCTGCACCACTTCAGCAAATTGCCTGGGAAGAAGTTCCATGTCTGACAGCCCATTTCTGCAAGCAAAGTGGGATATAGGAAAAGAAATTATTTATCCCCGTCCTGGCTGTTTACACTGACACCCACAGAGAGAGGGTGAGGGGTTTTCTGGCTGTCCTGAACAAGTCACCAAACATCCTGCTAGCTCATGTGCCCACATGGCAGTGCCAGCTGAGAGCTTGCACCCTGGATAAGCCATGGAGATAATTTCCTTCTCCAAGTAATCCCAGAACATCTCCTTCAAGGCTCTGGTTTAGATATGCCGCCAGGCATGAGGGGAATGTTACCCTTGCTAAATATATGTAAGAACACATTCACAGGCTTAAAGAACTGAGAGCTTTGGCTGTGTTCAGGCGGATTGCCTATGAACAGCAGGAAATACAGGCTGTTCCTCCAGATCCAGCAGCACTCACCGTGAGGGAGCCAAACAGCCAAGCACGTGAGCCACGAGGACGGTGCTGTGGGACTTCTGCAGTCTCCCATACAGACAGTGCACGGTGTCCTGGCTGTGCCAGCAGCCACCAGCTCTGCAGGGGAGCTGTCAGATGCCCATTCCTGGCCTCCTGGAAGCCCAGCTAGAAGAGCAAGGCTTGTCCCCCCAGAGGGAAGCTCTGATGGAAAAAGGCCCTTTGAGCTGGGTTTATCTGTTGTCTGCCTGATGCCAAGGGCAGCTCCAGCATCTCCTCGCCTTCTTCACAGTACAAGGGTCCTACTTCAGTGTGCCCCAGGCTCAGGCACAGCGTGCTGGGGTTGTTCAGTGTCAGGCTCTGCTGTGAAATGGAAATGATGATGTGGGCCTGTGGAAGGCAATCTGATGGTGAAGCACTAAAGGTGCCAAGGACAAACAAACCTTTCAATTAATTGGAGTTGAAAGTGGAATGTTTTACTACAGTGCTGGGCACATGGGAGGTAACCCTCCAAAGGCATGTGTAAATTCCCAAAGCATCAGCTCTCTGTATATTTACAAAGGGTTTCCATGTTCATAGAGTCATTCACAATGCCTGTTCGTGTTTATCACCTGTCCCTGCTTTGTATTAAAATGAACTGAATGTTCATCACATCATGGCTGTGCAGTTCTCTTTTCAGCTGAGCCAGTGGTCTTCTTGATTTGGGTCAGTGGGTTCATGAAGAGGAAGTCAGAAGTCTTCCTCACCACTTTGTCCCATTGCCAGGTCTTCGTGACCCCTTGGTCGTGGTCCAGGCCTCTTCTCCTGGCTCTGGGTATCACAAGGGCCAGGTGTGTTTCTTGGTTCCTGATCTTTTACAATGCTCTATGTACTCCCTGTTGCTTCTATAAACATAACTGAATCAAATGCATAATTAATTGTCCTCGCTCTATTTCAATTATACCCATATGTTAATAATTAAACACCTAGCCTCTTCTTCTAATTCCCTTGTTAAGTTCTTAATCAAAATCTCTTATTTCAATCTCTTAATCAAAATTGCTCTTATTTTGCTAGCCCCTGCTATTACCCCTAATCAAAATGTATTGCTTATATCTTGCTAGCTACATTCCTAACTCCTAAGCCTTTTAATCCTTTGACTCAGTGGGAGCCAGTGGAATCTGTGGGCCTCAACCCCAGGCAGCAAACTCTCCACAGAGTCCAGGAGCAGCACCAGTGTCTGTGTGACACAGTGGGAGACTGAGGAGGAGCTTGCTGAGGATCAGGACTAAATCACTGCAAGCCTGGCTGGTCTGGAGTGGAGGTGGTGGCAAATCAAATGCCAAACAGATTTGTGAGCAAATGTCCCTCAGCAGGCTGTGAAGGGCAGAACTGAGCTGGGATGTCCCCAGCAACAGAGTCACAACACTGTCTTGCCCTACAGCAGTTTGCACCTGCTCAGATAATTTGCACGTTCCGAAGCCTGGTGGCCCATAAAGGATGAGGGTTGTGGGGGGTTTATCGTTGTCCTGCCTAATACAGTGGAAAATGCTATCCAATAAATTCTGTCTCTCGCAGGAAAACCTGCAGTTCCTCAGGACCAGAGCAGTGTGGTGGCCCAGCTCCTGCAGAAGCTTCCCTGGCTCCTCACTGAGCTGTCCTGGGCATTGAAGATTCCCTAAAACCTGGTGATGTGTGACAGCAGTGATCTGCTCACAAAGTTGTTTCAGGTATTTATAATTGCCCTTGTGCTGAGGGCTGCTGGAGTCTTTACTGCAGGACACAGTTTGTACTGTGAGGTGCTGGGGACAGTGGCTTGTAATTCTTGCTTTAAGGTTGCTGAGTAGCTGTTCTGCTTCACTCTGAACCAGCCTCCTTTTCCAGCAGCTCACTGGTTATCCTTTGTCTAGCTTGCCTCTTGGAATCCTCAGGTGTCAGTAGTGGTTGCCCAGAAAATGTTGCAACAGGTGGACAAGGCCCAGTGTTCATGCACTGCTGCAGTTGTTGGGAATAACTTTCCTGACTGTTTTTTAATTAGTTGTTTTAATTAATTGTAAGCAATGCCTACTTTTAGCTTTTTTTCTTAGTAAAGTTTCTTCACAGGCTCTTCTTGTTACTTTGATCACTAAATCACCAAAACCTCAAATTGCTGAAACTAACACTGACCAGCTTCAATGAACAGAGCCAAAGGATGTTGAAGCTTGGACATCTGGGATCTTAAATTTATGGCCCTTCAAGGGCTTTGGAGTAACCAGAAAACACAGGGGAGATTAAGGCCTGGAAAGCTCTCCCTGTGTGAGAAAGAGATAATAAAAGGACTAAAGAATGTGGACCAAATTAACATGAAGAGTGAGAAATCAATAACCAATAGAGGATAGAATACTAAATAACAAAGAGAATTATGTAACTTGGAACCAACGAGCATTGATTTCTTTGTTTGCTAAAAATAAGTGACAAAGTTTTGTATCAGGGTCTGTGTGGAGGTAGGAGCTTTGTCAGTCACGCACACAAACCCTGGACAGAAATAAAGTAATTCCTGAATTTCTGATACTAAAAGGGCAGTGTTAGGGGGCTTTATTTATCCCAAGGATTTGGGTAACACAGACACAGCTGGGATGGGGCTGGGTGCTGCCTGTGCACCTGGGGTTGCCAGGGAGGCTCAGAAGGCTTGTTGGTAATTACAGCATCATTGTGGCTTCCCTGCTGGCTGGGACAGAGCCCAGCCTGCCCCGTGCTCAAGGACAAGTGCATTCCCAGAGGTGGAAGTGAGGCAGTGGAAGCGGAATTGATTTGGGGGCTCTGGCCAGTGGTGCTGTGAGATTGGCTCTGGGTGGAGAAGAACCAAGGGAACAGGGCTGAGCCTGGGAATTTTGGTTGGAATTGGAGGCTGGGCCAAGGAAGGGTGAGATCCTGGGAGGGGTGGGATCCTGGGAGGGGTGGGATCCTGGGAATGGTGTGATCCTGGGAAGGGCGAGATCTTGGGAATGGCGAGATCTTGTGAAGGGGGAGATCCTGGGAAGAGCGTGATCCTGGGACGGGCGAGATCCTGGGAATGGCGAGATCCTGGGAAGGGCGAGATCCTGGGAATGGTGTGATCCTGGGAAGGGCGAGATCCTGGGAAGGGCGAGATCCTGGGAAGGGCGAGATCCTGGGAATCGTGCGCTCCTGGGAAGGGCCAGCACTGTCCACAGGGCCTGGAAGCACAGGACGAGCTCAAAGCGCAAAGCCGCGGTGTAACCTTTGAGCGGCGCCTGGCAGGGCCGGGGGCGCTGGAAGCTTGGTGGGGGGCTCTGCTGAGAGCTGCGGGCCCTCGCTGGGGACCCGTGCGAGGAGCACACTGCCCCGGTGCCCCTGTGGGTGTCACCTGCACGTGTGACACGGCTCTGCCAGGCGGAGCTCGGCCCCGCGGAGCTCAGGCTGCAGCAGTGCTGGCTCAGCTCTCACCTCTGTCCCTCTGCTGCTGATCCCTGGTGGAAGTGACTCGAGAGAAATCAGACAAACTTGCACAGATGCGTAATGGGTTATCTATTTACTTGTGCCCTCAGCTATACCCCCTGAGACTTTGTGTGTTTATTCTCTTGGTTCGGGAAAGCTTTCTCCCGTTCTGAAGGCGGAACAGCCCGAGGAAGCCGCCTGGAACTCCCACAGGTGTCTGAACCTGCCCTTGAGCAAGGCTTGAAGCTCTGGGTGTGGAATTTCTCTTCGGGGCTGTCACCAAAGAGCTTCGAGGACACTGAGCTGGGCTGGGGAGCTCTCAGGGCTTAGGAGGAGTGAGCAGAGGATTTAAGACAGAAGCAGGGAGCTGGTGCCAGCCTGCAGAGTGACACCCTGCTCTGTCCCTGCTGGTTGCTATGGCATTTTCATTTCTGCTTCTTTGCAAGGAGGATTTGTGTTTTTTCCTTAGTTACTGAGCAAACCTCGGCAGTATGGAGGACTAGTCACTACTAATGTAAAAAGAGTGACATGGGAAAAAATAGGTTTAATTTTAGACAATTCTGAACATCAGCAGTAGAGAATCACAAAGTGGCTCGGGTTGGAAGGGACCTTAAATATTATCCCATTCCAACCCCCTCACATGGGCAAGGGCATGCAACTCTAATTGCCAAAACTCTGCAAGAGACACTGAGATATGCAGAATCTCTTGCTGAGGATTTTTCCTGTGAAAAACTGGGGATTTCAGGCCATGGATGACCCAGCAAACAACCTGGTCTTTCAGGACAAGGAGCCTTATGACTGCAGGTTATTTGCTGCAACATTTCAAGTCTATATTCTGCCACAGAAGGATCCCCCATGTTTCAGTAGCCTCTTTTATGCTAGAAATTCTGTGCAAATTAGTGTAATTAGGATTAAATTACGCCTGAAGTATATCCAGTGGAATTTATACATGGCACTTTTTTTCCAGTTGAATACAGAAATGAAAGGATGATATAAACCCTCATGTCCAGGTGTTTGAAGGTGATGATCCACCTAAATCAAGACACCTCGGCCTTGAAATCCAGACAACTCAATCATACAAATATACTTCATTCAAAAGTTCCGGGAAACTGGTACAGCAGTATTTGACTTCTGAGCAGATGGGAAATCTATGAGCATTTTGGGAGTATTTTTTGGTCCATCACACGCATTTTGACGGCCTTTGGACTGGACAGAAAGGAGAGAAGTGATTTACCTCAAACGTTGGGCCTGTGCCTCTGGATACACCTTCTCCAGGAGGGCATCTCTCTCCACAGCCAGGTCTGCATGGAAGGATTTGGGCAGAGCCCCTCAAATCAGGAATGTGAATCACAGAATCATTAAATAGAATCCTGGAATATCCTGAGTGGGAAGGGACCCACAGGGATCATAGAGTCCAACCCCTGGCCCCTGCACAGACACCCCAACAATCCCACCCTGAGCATCCCTGGGAGGGTCACAGGGGAGCCTGGTGCTGCCTGGAAACAGCTCTTTGGACAAGGGGTGGAGTGCCAGGACACAGGGAATAGTTTCCCACTGCCAGAGGGCAGGGATAGATGGGATTTGGGCAGGAATTGTTCCCTGGGAGGGTGGGCGGGCCCTGGCACAGGGTGCCCAGAGCAGCTGTGGCTGCCCCTGGATCCCTGGCAGTGTCCAAGGCCAGGTTGGACAGGGCTTGCATGGGAGGTGTCCCTGCCCATGGCAGGGGGTGGCACTGGATGGCTTTGAGGAACCTTTCCACCCAAACCAATCCAGGATTCTACGATTTACAAAAGAACACTAAAACCTCTGGATCGAGACGTTTTGGATTGTTTGGTTACAGAATACAGCACAGCAGCACTGATCCAGAAAAACACATTTCTTACACCTTGCTGCAGCAAATCCTCCATCCCATTTTAAGCCCCCCACTGTGCTGTTGGCCAGCTCAGCAGTGAGAAAGAGCCCCAATAAAAGGCAATTCTGCTCCCAGGGAAGCTTTTCATACACAGTGGAATCTGAAATTCTTACACTGCTTCCCCTGCTGTGCCTTTTACAAGAGACATTCCCACTTTCCAGAAAAATCTGTGTGGCACCTTTTAAGTGATGCATTCACTGAATTAAATCAAACAGCCAGCTGGAGAAATTTCAGATAAATTAAGAAGACAAAGCAAATAGAAAGAAATTAAGCACGAACATGCACACAACCACAAGCATGAGAGCTCTCTCCCAGCAGCCTCTCCTGTTCACTGATAGACAATATTATGTTCATGGATACTTTTCATAGCTGCAAAATTAAAATATATCGGGAATATAAATAAATATATATTTTATACAAGAAATATAAAGGCGTGTTTTATCATATGAGATTAAAACTACTTCAGAACTAACATATTCTTTCCCCAAAATTATGTAAACTTTCATGGCATTACAGAATCATGTGATAAAGTAGTACAAGAGGGAGTGCTAAAATTAAGAAAGGGAATGGTTCTGTCTGCAGCTTTCCTTGGGACTGGCCTAAGTGAAAAGTGATCACTGATGAAGCCTGTGCCAGTGACAGAGAGGAAAAAATTCCCTCGGGGTGGGAATTCTCCTGTCTGCACTGCTGTCCCACAGGGAGCCAGGCTTAGTACAAAGCCCTGGAATAATTCATTAGCTCTCACCAAGACTGCAGGAGTTAAAGGAAATTCTTGTGTCACTTTACACTCCAGCCCACAGGAATTCCAAACCTTACAGTGAGAGAGTGGGTTTAATTTATTTTCTGTTAGTGAAAATCCGATCGCTTGTTACATCCTTCATCCCAAAACTGTTCCCAAAAATGTGAGGGGTCTAACGCACCTTGGGCAGGTGTTGTAGGTAAAATCCCAACACTCTCTGTGTCCTTACTTGCTGACTAATCACAGAATCTTTAAGGTTGGAAAAGACTTCCAAGATCACCGAGTTCAACCTTAAATTTCAGCTTCTCTGCAGTTCTCGTGGATCCCTTCCAGGAGCTGCAGCTCCAACTGTTCTGCAAACACGGATCTCTCTGCCTGGGCTGCAGACATCTCCCTGTCCAAACACACATTCACCACCCTGCACCCGCTGGAGGAGATCCTGCTGTGCTCCCTTCCCTCGGGAGGCACTTTTTGTAGGATTGAGAGCCCCTCTAAGCCTGTGCTTTCTTGTTTAAAAATGGAGTCCGGGGGAACGATTTTCAGAAAGGGGAAACTGAGTTTTGTAATTCCCGAAAATCTGAGTCACTGCTACCCACTGCCAGTTACCACTTTAGGAGCTCAGTCTGGCAACTGTGTCCCAGTGAGCAGAGGAAGTGGGAAATATTTGGGCATTGTCCAAGAGGAGAAGTTCTCCACAAACACCTCTTGCTGTTCCAGCCGTGGACGGGAATGCAGCGTCTGTTTTGTGCAGGTTTTGGGAAAGCCTCGTGCCTTGATGGGCTGGAAGTGCACAGCGGTGCCTGGGCTGAACACGGCTTTGCTGCCCGTGCCATTAATTCCCGATTTAATGCAGAATTCTGCCATCCCTGCCCCGTCCTAAGGCACTTTTCCTCCCAAATGAAGCTGCAAACTGCAGCTTCCCTGCTGAGCAGTTGTCTCCCCGCAGTGCACCAGGAGCGAGCAGGGAGTGCCTGATGCTTTCAGCAGCTCCAGCTGATTTACCTGAAAAAAAGCTGAGCTGATAAGGATTCAGACCAGGCTGGAAGGCTGGAAAGGAAGAGGAACCATCTTCCCACAGAGGAGATCCCGGCGTGTGTCTGGATTGAAGCTCGTGGTGCTGCTGGGCTCCCCAAACTCCCTCAGCACAGATTTCTCCTTAAAGGGGAGATGAGTGTTGGCAATGAACACCAGTCCGTGGTGCCTCTCTCCAGAGCGCTGCCTGCTCCTGGCTTTAAGGAAATCCTGAGAAAATCTCAGCTACTTTGATAGGAAATGGTTGACTGGAACTTCCCTGCATCCTGGCAGGATCCATCTGTATTTGAAGAGGACAGACATCTCTATAGCAACCAGTGTTTGTCACTTGGGCAGAATCCCCAGGGGCTCTTCCTAAGGTGCTGCCTGTGCTCCCTGTCAGGTGCTGTACACCTGAGGTCCCTTTGTTCACCATCCCTGACTATTTTAGAAATAATTGTCTCAGTATTTTAGCACCAAAATCGTGGATGGTTCAGGCCCTCTCAGCCATTTAAAGCAGGTTCCCGAACAGCCAGGCAGTCACAGTGGGCCTGTGCCCTGCCTCTGCCTTCTGGCAAGCCGGGCAAGAGTGAATTTACCAAAAACTGTTTACACTGTGCACGGTAATGGCAACATTTGGAGTGGGGAACCACCCCCCAAAAAGAGCAGCACATGGGGAAAGATAGAAAAGAAAAACGTAATCACTTACAAAAAGCCCAGCAAGACAGAAATCAGGAGAGAAGAAAATCCTCTTCCTGAGGGATACTACAGCTGACAGCAGAATTCCAGAGGCAGGAGCTGGTTGGCTGCTGCTCCTGGTTTTGTCACGAAGGGCAGGACGACATCCACGGCCCACGTGCACACCCCTGGCTCGGGGGATCCGCGCTGCTGCTGCTGCAGCGCTCACCCCCAGGGTCAGCGCCTGAGCTCAAAGGCAGGGAGGGAGCTGCGGCTGGCAGCTGGGAACGACGGGAAAAGCCCGTCTTTGTCCGAACGCCCTTGGAATGCAGGGGGAGAGAAGGCGCAAGGCCCCCAGCAGAAGCCCTGACAGAGCAGGCTCTCCCGTCCCGCTCACAGAGCATCCTCGGGAGTCGCTCTTCAGGCTGCTCCGTGTTCCGGCGTTCCCAGCACGCTGCTGTTCCGCTTTGTTCCAGCCTGTGGTCCTGTAGGTGTTCAGGGTAGCTCTTCCCATAAGGAATGCGGCTTTCCCCACGGCCTGCGCAAACAGGGATGGTGCTCTGCCAGCCCAGCAGATTCCCCCACTCAGGGCCACTTTCTGCTTCTCACGGCAGCCCATAATCTATAATTTCTGTGGGTTTTTGCCTTTTCCAGGAAACTGAACTGAGCATGTCAGAGAGAACCAGCATCAGCCAGAGCAGCTGCTGTGCTTTTCCTGGTTCTGTCATGAAATGAGATTTAAGAGGCTGGTGTCTATCCCTGGCTGTACCCCTTTGGCACACAGAGGAATAATTAATGAAAAATTAGTAATCTGCATTTATGGGCTCCTTTTGCAGACAATACTTGATTAATCTCCATAGTCATCTACCCAAATAAGAGGAGATTAACCGACATCCAAATCTGTCATAAATCAAACAGGCCTTACCTCGAGAGACAGACAAACAGCACAGAGCCTACATTAGGGTTTAGCCTACATTATTCTAAATCTAATTTAAACCAACACCATGCATTGTGCCCATTGAAGTCACGGATTTTTAGGCTGCATTTCAAGGCACCGCAATCTGGGATGTGCTCCCTGCTTCTCCCACTGCATCTCCATTGTCACTGATCGAACCAGTTCTTGTCACACACAAGGAAAATCAGCTTCCCTCGCTGGCTCAGGCAGTCGGGGGCAGTGGGACCAGAGGTCCCCCAGCCTGCAGAGCTTTTTTTGGAATGCCGAGGCCTGACAGCTCCATTGAGGAGCACCAGGGGCCGGGACAATTGGGAAGCAGCAGTTGCTTTCTGCAGGAATGCCGGGTCTGTGTTACGGGTTTGGGGGAGCTCGCTGTAATTTACAAATCAAAACCAAACAAAGTCAGCAAATGAAATCTTTTCCGGGGACATTCTGGATTTCCTCAGGCTATAAAAATGTTGAAGCCTCTAAACATCTCAGACCTGTTTTCCTGCATTCCAGGGCTATAGCCTACCTGTACCCTAAGGCTAAGATGGAATCACTGTCTCACACCGATTCTTCCTGACATTCACAAGCTCTTAAAAAAAATTCCCTCCCCAAATTCGCTTTTGGCAAGTAAAGGAAGCAGATAAGGATATATAAACGGCGCTTTTTCTAAGGATAATGTGTGAAAGATGCAAATGCACAAGCGTGAAAGAGAGACCAGACTCCAAGGTATTCATGACTGTTGATCTTAGCACTATCAACATCTTTTT
Organism: Tichodroma muraria; assembly: GCA_013390105.1. Classification (NCBI taxonomy): domain Eukaryota; kingdom Metazoa; phylum Chordata; class Aves; order Passeriformes; family Sittidae; genus Tichodroma; species Tichodroma muraria. The sequence goes on from WAAG01005082.1 coordinate 424,636, forward strand.
GTCACAGATGTCATCACAGAGGTGAAGTGAGTAGCAACTGTGAGTCAGGACGGCAGCGTGGGCTCTGGCATGACAGGGAACCGATTTCTCACTCTCTGCCTGTTCCCTGAGCCATCAGCCCCCAACAGCTCGTTCACAGACTGCTGCCTTCCGAGCAGGATTAAATTTTCAGCTGGGAGGTAATTTTGTGGGTGTTCACCAAGTCCTGTTGATGTCTGACGAAATCAAACCCCTTTAATTGGCATTTCCTTGTGGTGGATGGGCACGCAGGATGAACCAGATGCCTTGGGACCGATACTAAGAGCATCCTAAAGAGGAAAATATCAACCCACTCTGCAGAGCATTTGGCATCAACAGCACCACTTCTCCGTTGTGAGTGGTTTGCCTTGTCCATGCCCTGTATTCCGGGATGGAAGCAGCTCACACTAAATCCAAACTACCTCTGAGACCTTTCTGAAATGTCTTGTGTAGATGTATATTCTGATTTCTCGTTATTTGGGCAAAGAATTAAAATGTCTCGAGAGAAAAATCTTTGCTGCAGCAAAAATCCTGGGTATCTAAGGCCATAGGAAAAGCCATTTTACCCCAGCCTTCCCTTCCTTATCATCCTCACAGGAGCCTGTTACATCCTCTAAAGAATAGCACAAGAACCATAAAACAGAATCATAGCTTAGGGCCAGATAAAGCTGTGCTACTCTGAAACACATAAAGCTCTAATTTTTAGTGCTTTTGTGTGCCCTCAAAGCAGCACGAACAGGCTGCAGGAAGGAGCAGGCGTTTGGCAGCTGATCACCTGGCAAGTGTTAAAAGGAACAACTGTACAGCTCAGGGCACAGCCAGGGTAACATCCATCTTTATCCTCTGGGTCTTTCTGCTTTGCTGGATTATATAATTTGTTTATTCTTCGGACAAAGTGTGCAACAATGTAAATATTGGCATCAATAACAATAGGAAAAGTGGAAACCAAGAACATTGGTTGCTCTTGCTTGGTGCTCTGGCACTGGCTTTGCCCTTCCTTACACGAACTGAAATTCTTTCCTTTGCCCTCCTCTTTTTGTTACTTCATTTACTGCGAAGAATTATTAATGCTCTGTGCGAAATTATCCTCTGGGTTTGTTTGGTTTTTGTTTGGTTTTCTTTTTAATTACAAATACATAAGGCACGTAGAGCTTTCCCTATCTGTGGAGCTGATCTGCCAGGATGGAAAAGCTGCAGGCACCGGGTTTGGCTCTGCAACGGGAAAGGGAAACCTGTCAATCCACATGAAATGCTGAAACAGCAACTGAAACATTTGCTTTTCCCAGCAGGCACCCAGGGCCTCTTTGAGGATTAAACCTACTGCTAAATTTAGCCTGGTCTCACTGGAGTCAGTATCAGAAGTTATCAGATCAGGACATCTCTGGGGGGAATGACGTCTGTCCCTGGAAGTCTGAGCCCCTGTGCCCTGGCAGGCTCCTGTCCTGCCCTGGGCTGCAGCAGAGCTGGGAGCTGGCAATGTTCTGTGGGGCCAGAGACTCCAGAGACATCGTGGGATTCTTCAGAGGACGTGAAAAACCGGCTCTCATCAGCCCGTTCACTTACAGGTCCTGAGCAAACAACCCTGAACTGGACATCACAGGGCACGAGAAGGGTTAAACCACCTGAAACATTGTGATCCATTATTTTCTGAGTTGGTTTTTTTTTTTTGCTGTGAGTAAGACTTGCACTGACCTTTTCCTTTGGTGGATCATACCGATGGAAATTGCCTTTTCCAGGGCAATTTACACTCCCATCTGCTCTAAATTAGGGAGTGTTTATAAACAACATTTTAAAAGAGTTAAATCCGTGGGGGAGAGAAGAGAAACCCTTCAAAATATAAACAGGCTTTGCAGATTCTTGTTTGGGTCGATTGGCTGTGTCATGCTTCCCTCATCACTTCCACCACTGAGCTGTGGAAACAAATTACTCCATCCGTTTAGGAAAGACCCCACTCCCATTCTTTCTGTTTGGAGCAGAGTCTGAAGGCAGGCAGGGTCTGGCTGGGTCAGGTGGGGCTCCCCAGAGGTGCTGGAGCAGCCCCGTGTCCCCACAGCCATGGTTAAAATGCTCTGCTTTTACAAAGACCCATTTTTGCCTCTTGGGATGAAGGACACCAGGCTGGAATTGTACCAGACTGCCAGTGCTGAGCCATGGAAATTCAAGACAAGTTCCGTCTCTCTTATTGGGAAAGGCTTCACTAAATGGAATTTGTGACTCCTGTGTAGCTGTTGTCTTCTCAAAACTAATCCCACTCCTCTTGGGTACTCTGAAAGTGTTCAGAGCTTAAATTTTAACCTCCTTTGGAATATTTCTTCTCTGTGTGCTTGATTAGAAGCTGTGATTTGTCTCAGTTCCATTTGATTCAGGGTGCAAAGAGTCTGAAGAGCAAAGACTCTGCACTCAGAGAGCAGAGCAGCAGCTACAGGACCACGCTAAATATTCACTCATGCAGAGAATTTTGATTTTTTTTTCCCCCCAGTTTTAAATACTGGTACACCACATAAATATGCTGGAACTGTATGTGTGTGTGTATATTTACCAGTCCCAGCTGAATGCCCTCCTCCCTCGTACAGTGACAAAAGGAAAAACAGAGACAACTGGTGTAAACACCAAAGGAGCCAATTTCCTTATTTCCTTCCCTGAAATCTGAGGACGTCTTCTCTGAGAACAACATCACAAACACCTTCTGCCCTGTTATTTCCATTTGTAACATGTTCACACACAGCTGTAGCACAAGTCTGATCTCCTTCTTCAGCCAGAATCATTTTGTCCCCAGGTCCTGCTGACACAGAGCTCCTGTGTGGCTGCCTGGGACTGGGAAGGGTAAAACAAACACAGATATTTCCTCAGGAAAATCTGGACAATCAGAGTCACTTCACAATTTTTATTTGTTGACGGCTTTTAGAAAACAAAATTCCCCTTGGATCAGACATCTCATAAAACATTTATTCAGTCTTGTGCATGCTCGTGACACATCAGGTTCCAGCAGAGCAGCATCTGCAGGACCAGACAGTGGAGCTGTCAGGCAGAATTCCTGCTTTCTACTGAAGGGGAGGGAAACTCACAAAATTAAGGCACTGTCAAACACCAAGCCCACAGATCATTTGACCTTTCCTACTGGCTTTCCTCTGCTTGCACACAAGGATGGTTTCTTATCTTTAATTAACCGTCAGTTGCAATTTTGAACAGGGACACACACACAAACCCTCACTTCTCTTAAATCCTGTTTCCATTCCCAGCTGGAATGGAAACAGCAGCAAACCTCACTGCTAGGGATGGAAAATGCCCAGTGCTACATCCCCAGGCTTGCCACTCTCACCGTGGCGATCCCAGCCCTTGGAAGATGCCGTTTATAACAACAAAATCAGTTGTAGGAACAGCTTTGAACTACTCTAAAAGCCAGTGTTCACTAAGCAGAACACAAATGAGCTGACAGACCCCTCCTGAGCCAGGCAAGGCAGTTCAGATTCTTCACTCACTGGGCACAAGCTGCATTCACAGCCCAGCAGTTTGGCCCGAGGGGGACCTACAGAAGGTGATCAGTATTTTCAGCTGATGTGCTTTTATCAGTCCTTTAAAGTAGTTTTTCATCAGCTGGTGTGAAATGCCCTGCTTCAGCCTTTCTATGTGAATTTAAGAATATAGGAAAGGTTCCTTCCTGCACCCAGGGAGTGTTCAGACTGTCCTGAAGCACACCAGGATCACTGCAAGCCCAAACCAGCACGTGGCTGTGGGCACAGGGCCACAACTAGAAGTTCCAATTGCAATGTTAAAAAAAAAGCCAGATTCAGGTCCATGACTTAGGTGCCCTGGCAATTATAAATAAATAGTAATAAATACTTACACTCACACACACTCTTCTTGTATCCCACAGGATCACAAACAAATCAGAGCCATGCTTCTCCCCTGGTTCAACAGGATCAGGTTGGGGGTGGGACACACTCGGTGACAACGTGCAGCAATGCCACACACAGCCCAGGATAGTGACAGTGCCAACACGTGGCACTGGGAGCACTTCACAGCTTCAGAGCTCTTGCAAACACAGACTTGGTTGAGCAAATTACAATGTCCTGACCATTAGAATCAGAGGGAACTGAGGTGAACAGGGTTCGGCTTGGCCAAAGGCCGTGTCCTTATTGCATTTAAAATGTCACATTACTTGGAGATATGGCGGGTGTGGGAGCTGGGAAAAGCCAGACCAGGCTCATACCAGGCCATTTAACTTCCTTGAGTATGAAACCTGATTTCCACATTGTGTCTTAACAGTTTGTTGTTTTGGCAGACACCGAAAAGGTCAGTGAAAACTCAAAGGAACTTAAGAGTTGCAGGAGCACAAACCATTCCCCCCATTCATAAATAAACACAGTGAAAGATTTCACATCAATTGAAAATGCTGCATCAGATTTGCTGACAGCTTGGGAACTGGCACCCACTTACCACCCTGGCACAAAACTACAAATCCCTGAAAATCTGATCAGAATAGAGAGGCAGAGACCAAGAAGCAAGCAGCAGCACAGAGAGCAAAAATGAAATTCAGGGACCTGGCTGGCAGTGTCCTGGCCTCCACCTCTCCTCTGGAGTCTGGGAGAGAAGGACTGGAACATAAAGGAGGTCACAGGTGGCTTTGAGACTCAGCTCTGGAAGAATTTTCTTGACCTATTTTCTGCACCGTTGCTTTTTTATTCAGCTTTTTTTGCCTTTCGTTTCCTTGTGCCTTCGTTCAGCTCCTCTTTGGACTTGGCAGGAGGAGGAGGAGGAGGGTGGGAAACCTCGTGGGAGGCCCCGTGGTGGTCGTGGTGGTGGCTTGGGTGCCCACTGGAAACAGAGCCAAAGAGGACGGGGCAGATGAGGTTTTCCAGCGGAGCAAAAGGTGAGGCGTGGGAGTGAGTGGCCGTCATGAAAACCTGCCAGGCAACAGGGAACACTTAAGAGATCACAGAGAGCAAGGAAATACTGAGCAGGGAGCATTCTACTGACCCCAGAGAAAGTCCCTGCTGCTACATAGCTCGAGGCACAAGGAGCCGCTTGTGTGATGGAGAACTCAGCACTGAATTTCCTGAGCAGATCCTACAGCCAGTGAGTCCTGCAGTGGCTCAGGAAGGTGAACATTCCCAGTTTAGGTTCTGTAATTTGCTGGCAACAAAGCTGCTGTAAACTTACCTTGCAGACTATCATGAACATGGTGAAAAAGAAGATGAGGTTGGCTTCAGAGATGGGGAGCCAGTGAGTCTGCTGCAGAGTGAAGAGGACTGTGCCATACAGACTGGCCTTTGTAGGGCTGGAAGAGAAAGAAAGAAGTTTTCTGGAAGGTTTGCACCCAGCCCTGACTGGTCCTTTCATTCCATTCTTCATCTGACCGGGAATTTCCAGGCTGCTGACTTACAAGGACATATGAAGAATCTCGTTTGTTTCAGGTTTCCAGACCCCACGCAGCAGCTGCTCAAAGTTCGACATCAAGGCCACACCAGAACCTGTGAGACAGAGAAACCTGTCAAAGAGCTGGAGCTGCCACAGCAGAGGGCTCTGGATCCTCAAGGGGACAAAGGGTTCTTGACATTCTTCCCAACTTTAAAAGCCAGCCTAAGCAAACACAGCAGGGGAACTGCTTCCTTGACTTTCTACCAAGTGGATCCTGATGCAGGGAAAAGGCATTTGCTTCCTGCAGTTACTGATGCTCAAGTGCTTGCTCCAAACACAACCTTAAAGGAAAACTGACTGGCAGAACCCCCTGAAAAGACACATCTGAGGTCAGAGATCACAGGAGAAAGAATAAAGAACTCCAGCTCTTCAACCATTCTGTGAGGCTGCACAAACACAAGCGTGCTGGGAACCTGAGTGCCCCCGCCCACGTCCCCTCCCTGCTGCCCCCCCTGAGCTGCCCCCAGACTGTCCCAGCCCTCCCTGCAGCCTCTGGAGCATCTCAGGTGTCACCTTTGACCCATCCCGTGGCCATCATCACGAACCACCCGTGGTGATACAGGTGGTGGGCGTGGTGCACCCCGGCCGCGATCTTGCGCGCCCGGACCACCTCCTTCATGGCCACGAGGATGAGCTTCACGGGCAGGAAGCTGACACACTTGTAGAAGAGGTTCATGGGACAGAAGAATATCAGGTACCTGCAAAAAGACCACAGATTTGTTCCGATCTGGGATAGGCAGAGAGGGGTAGTGTGGCAGATTGAGTTACGGCAGGTGGGGGTGAAGGAGAAGGAAATCTAAAACTAAAATATTCCTAATTTCATGGCTAGTTCTAATTTCTATAGAGAGGCAACGAAGCCTCTCTATAGCAACAACTCAGTGAGCCTTCAGTAACTCAGAGAGCCCACACCACTAATACTCCATCTTTAAGAAAACCCAATAATTTTAATTCAGAATTTTTCAGGAGTTTGTGTCTTGTATGGTCCAGAACAAGGACCATCTTGTTCTATGGTCATATAGAACAAAAAGCTATATATACTGAAATGATATTACAGAGGACAGATTTCAAATGCTCTTTTTCCCAGAAGACTGCCATATTTTTCAACCCTGAAAGAAGATCTTTCTCTTTATTTTCTCAAGTATAGAAAACTAGATGGCTGAGGGATTTACTCCGAGATTTCTGTTTATGAAAATTTCAATGTTTCCCAACAATGCTCATTCTGCCATGCAAAAACACCTACACACTGGATAAGTTAAAGGTTAATTTGTGCACATTTCACCAACACAATGAATAAAATGCCCCCAAATCTTCAGGATGTGCCACTCCTTGCTCTGTGTGGGATCCGTGGGTGCTGCTGCTCCTGCAGTTTGGCCCCGGCTCAGCGGTGGCTGCTATGAATAGAAGTGCCCCAGCCCAGATAATCACAGCATTAGGCAACTGGTCAGGGAAACTGGGAACCAGGGCCAGGAGTGCAAGAGCCTCAAAGACTGCCTCAGCCCACCTCTGCCCTCCCCAGTTAATCCCAGCGAGATCTGAGCCGTTCCACGGGGAGAACATCTCCCTCCACACCCCCCCTCCCCAGCGAGCGCTGGGCACAGCTTGTGCCACGCCAGGAGGGGTGCAGGGCACTCACCACACTGCTGTGGCCAGGATGACACTGGAGTTGTGGCTGAAGTAGCCAATGGGTGCCTCCCCCAGCAGCAGATCAGCGAGGATGTAGCTCCCAAAGCAGTGGAGCATGGCACAGAGCCAGGAGGCAAAAGGGCTCTTTCGGGACATCTCCACGGCTCCTGTGAAAAAAATTGGGAATCACAGAGTCACCAGTGTTAGAGGGGACCCTCAAGGCCATCTAGTCCAGCCTCAGTGAGAAGATGGATCTAGCAATTAAGCAGGAACTTCAAGACCCAGTAAGAGAGAGGCTCGAGGTGCGCATTCTCCCACAAAGCAACTCAAAGAAAAGCACCTGAAAAACAAAATACAGAAGTGTGAAGCCCAAACAAGTACCAGAGATGGTCAAGAAATGATCACAGCCTGCAGACTCCCCCAAAGATCTCACTTGAACAGAGTCATTAGAAGTTTATGAACTGGCTAAGAGATTCTCTCCTTTATCTGCTGCTACCAGAAAGAGTATTTTTTTCCTTGAAATCAAAGTGTTTTTACAGTCTAAAAATAAAATGCATACTAGTACCATTCTCTCCACTGCTTCAACCTAGGTGCTCTCTAGAATTCATGAACAATCTGTTCAGCTCTTTCATTCATAAGATAACCTGCAAAAATAGAACAGGAATTCTTAATCTTTATTTGAGAGAAGAGGATTTGAGGGTTCTTCCCTGCTCCTGTACTAGTCTGGAAGTACTTTGTGGTCTCCCACAATCTGCCATGGCCTTTTTTTAAACTCCTGTAGCAATTTTCATCCACCTTTGTACTTTTTCGGGGAAACCTCCCAATAACATCAATTCTGTGAGGTTGTTTCATCACCTTAAACTGCTCCAGAACCATTTGTGCGGCGTTTCAGATACAAAACTCTTCAGTGAGCAGACAAAGAGAGAAAATGCTAAAAATGTTATGTCAACACGATTACCTTGTACACCTTACACAGCACTAAGTGGATCAGCACGAGCCAAAGCTGTGAGTGCTCAGGCTCTTCCACCCTCGGGGATATTTGAACCAGCTGAAAACACAGCGGCAGCGAGACAGCTGCAACAGCCGAGACATGAAACTGGTTCTATAGGAACCTGTGGTTTAGCTTGAGGCTTAAATTTAGTAACACTTGTTTTTCCTTGGCTCCACGAAGCCATGCTGTCTCCAAGGAGGAAACAGGACGGTTCTGTCCTGACACTGATCCTCAGCCCAGGAGCTGTGGGATGGGAGCACTGCAGGAATCTGGGGAAAAGTACACCCCGGCATTATCCAGTCTCAAGTGGATTCCTGGGCTCGCATATGTTTAAAAGCTATTTTTGTGAGGGCTGCCTGTTAATCGCTCGGTTCAGGACTCCACGCTGGAAGGCAGCTGGGAGTGATCAGGCCTGGAAAACCCAGCACTTGTTTACGGGGAGTTTAACGGGAACAGTGCGTGGATTGTACGGCCTGGACGTCGCACAACACGAGATTTGAAAATCATTCCCGAGCTCGGGGTTGGTTTTCCCTTCAGTCACTGTGCAGTTACAGTGAAACCGCTCAAAACAGAGCACGAGAAGCGCACACATGGTCAAAAACAGAGGGAAAGTGGCGTTTGGAAAACACCGAGGCACAGCCAGGCTGTGACAAAGCAGGTGGTGAAAGCCAAGGCGCAGATCTATCGATCTGTGCAAGATAAGCCCAAGAGAACAAACAAAGTAAGGTCAGTTATGGGGCAAGAACAGCTCAGGGCATAGTCCAGAGGGTGGGAAAAACCAAGGGTTTACTTCCAGCTCTTTTGTATACAAATAGGAGGAAGATACTGCCACAAAAATATTCAAGCCAAGGGACTGGCCAGAAACGCAACTCTCAGTCCTGGGATGGCAGCCAAGTGACCGAACTTAAATACCTCAACGCGGCCGGAATCCAGTCTTAAATAAAATCCAAGATTATTTCTCAAAATCAGAGTCACGGGTTCGTGGAGGTTTTTCCCGCTTTATATTTAGACACAGGTGTCGGAGCTGTGACATCGCCTGTGACAGGCGGCAGAGGGGAGGGACGGGCAGGTGGCAGAACCTGTTGGTGCGGGGCACTGCGGGGTCTGTGCCGGCACGGCGGCACCGGAGCTCCCCCCGGGGCCCCCGGGCCAAGGGCCGCACTCACCGGGCTCGTACTTGAGGTAGAGGACCGAGATGATGAAATAGGCGGTGTCGAACAGCGGGAACACCGGCAGCGCGGCGAAGGCGGCCGCCAGCTCCCCGAGGGGCAGCGCCTCCGCCAGATCCATCGCGGCCGCCGATCGCGGTTCTCAGTTCCCGCTTCTCGATTCCCTGGCCCGGCCCGGCTCCGCAGGCTCGCCCCCGGGGAGTGCGGGGGATGCGGGAGGTGCG
>WAAG01005082.1:438739-461448 GCA_013390105.1 Tichodroma muraria
CGGGCGCGGCCTGCAGGGGGCTCTGGGCCGGCCCCGCCGCTGCTCGCCGGGACCTTCCGGGGCGCCCACCTGTTCCTCGGGCCCAGCGGCCGCTCTGGCCGCGGCCGGGGGGACCCCGGGCTGCGGGGACGCCAGGGGGGCTCCGGCGGTGGCAGCGGGGCTCTGGAGCTGCTCCAGCACCGAGCAGCCTCTGTCTTCGCTTTTATCCCTTCCTGCAGCGCTGTAATGAGCTTATCTGCTCCTTCTGGGATGTGGTGTAAGCGCAGAAGTCAGCGTGTATTTTACCTGTGAGTGGCCTTAAGTGGCGGTTATCCAAAGGATCATTTGCTCCTTTTAAGGGTTTTTTGGCTCATCCAAGCAGTTCTCTGCTTAGGTGTTTATTACTGTGAGAGGACTGCGGGGCCCTCAATCTGTCCAATTTTTGAATCTTAGATCAACAGTCACCACCACAGGATGCCAAGGTGGGTCTGTCTTGGCCATCTGCAGTTTGTGGGGGCAGCCTCTGGTGCATCAGGCTGAATGTGTACGTGTTATTCCAGGGGCTGGGGTATGTGAAATGGTGCTTTGGTTCTATTAAAGTCGTACATGCTCCTGTCTGAACCAAGTATATTTTTGGGATAGACCTGTGTGAAAGTCCTAAAGTATCTAATAAAGTTTCGTAATTTTGAACTCCTCCTGGAGCAGCTTGCGTGTGACATGGGGACTGAAGAAAAATCGCCCTGACTTTGTAGGTGCTGTAGAACCCCCTGGGCTGGGCATCTGTGGTGAGCTGTGGTGTTACACATTGGAATAACAGTAACAAATCGTGCTGGTAATTGTGGGCTGTTAAATGTCAGCGTTGTTCTGAGTTTGCAGTACTTTAACGTGGATCTTGCTGAAATGTCAGTTAGTGCACTTCATGAATCCCGTTTGCTCTGAGCTCTCTTTCTGGGGCTGCAGATTTTTTGCTTTACGTGAGACCAAGTGCCAACCTACTTTAATAAAATTCTAGCAGATCTGTGGTGTCTTTTGACTTCAGAACTGTCAGCTGCAGTGGTTACCCTAATTCTGGTGTTACTTTGTCAGACACTGTGGCTGCGCAGAGCTAAGCAGCCAGCTAGTCAATTTTGTGATGGATACTCTTCCCTTTCTCTGCACGCTGATGTTACCCCATGCAGTTGTGAGAGGACCCGAAATAGCTGGGCAGCTCCCTTGGAGGGGAGGCCAGAGCTCCTGACAGGTCAGTAGCCCCTTAAGTTTAGGAGTGATGTATGTTAAATTATAATTCTACATGCTTGAAACTTATCCAGGGCAATAATTGGTGGCAGAAAAATCAGCCCATTGTTCCGAATGCCTGTAGGCAGGGTCTGTCTTCCAGTTTAACCTTTTCTTGGAGGAGAGCAGAGGTGGTGTAGCTGAGGTTCATTGTGCAGGCTGAGAGCTCAGACTCTTGGCTCCAATGCACATGGAATATGTGGTGGTGTTGATTGTTCACTACCTGGCACATCACTGGCACAGAGGGAAGGAAAACTTACATTTTGAACACGCGTAAAAAGCAAATCCTGAGTTTAATCACACTTGGGCACCAGTGTGAAAGTACAAGAAGCTGCTCTGCTGTTTTCCTGCTGGGAGAGTCAGTGCAGCCATGAGCTGTTGTGCCTGCAGCGACTCATGGAAAGCTCCAGCTACTTTCTGCTTGCTCTTAGAATCTTCTCCTGATAGAATTAGTTGTGTTCAAACCTACAGCATTCATTGTTGTCACTGATTTCTTCATTTAACAACAAAGTCAAGTCTTGAGGCCTAGATTTAATTCAAGCTTTTTGGTAAAGTTGGTGTGCGTGTTTCTTAAGAGAGAGAAAGCTGCACCAATAGTTCCAGGTGGGCAAAACCAGTCCAGTTCTGTGGGGCTGAGGAGGGAGGAGATGGTTGGTTCTTCATGATGCTTTACTGTAGGGTCTGTAAATTTAAGCTTTACTTAAATTCCCTAACACGTCCCCTAACAGGAGTTGCCATTGTGGGTATTCATTCCTGAGGAGTTAGTTGGATCTTGGTCGACTCACAGGTCATGCCTTAAATGAAAAAAAAATAGGACGTAAGTTTCTCTACCTCTGTTGGGTTGAACTGGTCAAAATAATCATTTCCCCAAGCTTGCAGAACCTGCTGGCCTCAGGAAATCATCTCCTGTGCTGATTGTTCATCTCCATCTGCTCCATAAAGCCCTGCTGACTCGGGAGCAATACTGAATTTACACATGTTTAGCACTTGAACCTCCTCTAGTAATTGCTGCAGAATATATTTATAACTTAGTTTCCCAAACTTAGAGGTTACCTGTGTAAATTCTGAACTATTTCGAAGGAGACCTATGAGAAATAAGCTATTTTTAAAAGAACTTGCATCATCCTGGAAGCCACCCGGGATGTCTGGTATTGTGTCTTCATTTATTCAGCCTTTTCTCCTCGAGGAAACATATGGGCAAACCACTTCTGCTCCATGACCTAAGCACTGAGTACCAGCATCACTTTCCTTCCAAGGCTTCTGTGAGAACATAGCAGGAGGTGGAGGAGAGCAGCAGCTCTGTTCTGTGAGGTCTGACAGGGGAGATGTTCCTTGATTCTGGTGGGAACAAGGCTTTTGCCTTCGGGCTCTGTGTGCTGAGAAGCCACCCCTTCCACCCAGCTGAGCACCTTTGCCTTGGTAACTTGTGCTCTGTGCTCCTGGGGGAGTTTATTCTCTGATGTCAGGAGTAGTGAGAAATGTTGGTTTTTGCTCTGTGGGCAAAGCTGTCGTTTGCAACCAGCTGCTAGAATTGTGCTTGCGATTAAATGGTTCCTCATGCTGAATATGTAGCAATCTGTTCCTGTTTTTAAATATTAGAAAATAACTTCATTATTTGCCATTAGTACCCCTCTGTGACACAAACCCAGCTTTGGTTTGAGTAACAGGCTGTATTGTGTGCTCCCTGTGAGGCTGGGCTTGGCTCTAACTCGGGCTGTGGTTCATGCAGTATCTCAGCTGGACTGGCTACACAGACTTTCAGTGGTGGTCCATGGTCTGAATTATTAATAATTGATTGGTCTGTGTGTTGGAATATGTTGGGTGGTGCATTGGCATGGGCTGATCTCTCAGCTGGCACAAATTGCATATAAAGATGCTTCCATGGCTGTTTTTTCTGTTGGTTGTTTTACCAAGGTGCTGGAGACAAAACCCCCTTCACCAGTGGTAAAGGTACTTTCCAGTAGTGTCTTTCCAGTTCCAGAAGGTGCAGGGCACTGCTGTAGTGATATAAATATAGAAAGCAGGAGAAGCTGGTGGTTCGCTTCCTGAGGGTCTCGGTGATTTCTTTGGATGCAGGAAGTGTTACGTGTGGGCGAAAGTAGACTAGGAATGGCTCTTGCTTGAGCTTTATCCTTTTCTGCGAGCCCTAATGAGCTTAGCAGTTTTGAGGGAGGTGCAGAGAACCTGTTGTACCTCTTGCCCTCTTTGTCCCTTTCCTCACTTGCAGCTCATCTTGTTTCAAGCAGTCTCACATTTTGAGCGTGAAGGCAGCAGTTTGTTCCAGGTGTGTGACAAAATGCAGGGGCTTGGGGAGCATTTCCTGATGTGCAAGGTCTAAAGTGTTGTTATCATGTCAGACTTGAGTTCCAGATGAAGATTTGGGCCTGATGTAGAGAGTCCCATTGCGTTCAGGTTCTTTATAATAACTTTAAATGAGGTCTGTGTTTCTTAGTGCTCTTTATTACAAACACTTGGATTCACTTGAATTCACTGTATGAGGGTGATGGTACAGTTGGTTTTCTGGCCTTGCTTTGAATTTTGCTTGTCCATTTCTTTCCAAAAAAGCTTATTTGGCTCGGTGGTAGTGCAGGCTCCCACTTCTTGAGAGGAGTTGGGAGGCTGGAGGTTTAAAAACTTTTAATTTGTACAGTGAGACCATTCTGAACTCTGTGGCTGCTAAGACAAAATCTGAGTGAACAGAAATATCAGAGAATTTGAATTGAAGGGTCAAAGCAAGGGGAATGCCAGACTGCTTTTCAGTTGTTAATTCCTTGAAACTCCCCAGGTTGCAGTGATGATGGCAGTAGTCATTTGCTCTGAAGCTCTAATTTGAGTGTTTGTTTCGGCAGCAGTGATAATTTAAATAACACCCACTTCTTATTCCTGCTGCACACACCCATTTTATGTGTGCAGGATCATATGGTGAACTGAACCTAGGAATTGATCAGGATTTAAAGAAGAAGAAAGGCAATATATGGATCTTTTCCCAGGTAGTTTTTGATGCAGCTCAATTATTTGATAAAACTTCTGGTGCATCACAAATAGTTTTGGCAGCAGAATTGGGTCTTAAAGTGTTTAAATGAGTGTGGAAGCAGAAAAGAACAACTTCCTGTGAGGGCACTGAGGCCCTGGCACAGGGTGCCCAGAGCAGCTGGGGCTGCCCCTGGATCCCTGGAAGTGCCCAAGGTCAGGTTTGACAGGGCTTGGGGCAGCCTGGGATAGTGGAAGGTGTCCCTGCCTGTGGCAGGGGAGTGGAATGGGATGGGCTTTAAGGTCCTTTCCAACCCAGCCCAGTCTGTGATTCCATGAGGAGTGGAATGTTGCTGCTTCCTGGGTGCTTCCCTGCTGCCTTGGGACCTGGCAGGAAGGAGGTGGTGTCACCTGGAAAAGTTAACCACGCCTGTCTGGGTTTTTTGAGGTGACAGTGGCTGCCTTATGGTCAAGTTTCACTTGCAGAGCCTTTTTTGTCGCTGTCACTTGTGCGTGGTTCACAGATGTCTGGAATTATCCTGCATTTGTGGGCATGCAGCAATACAGGGTCTCTGAACGTGTCCTGGAATAAGTGCTGGGAAACATCTTCACAGCCAGCCAGGAGGATGCTGCTGAGCTGTAACTCATGAGTGAGCTCTGCAACTTAAGAGTAAACCACCACCTTCACTAAAGGCTGTGTGGACAGTGCTCCAAAGGATGAAAAATTGGATTGATTTGGCTTAAACCCCTGTGCTTGCACCAGCTGAAGCTGCCAGTAGAGCTGGGAGAGCTGCTGGTCCCCACCTCCAGCTGTTCTTGTTCCCTCCCTTGTGCTGACCCAACCAAGAAACTCACCTGGCCAAACCCTACTTGAGCAGGGGCTCCTCAGGGGACCCCTTTCCATGCCCCAGCTCCTCCTGGGCTCGGAGAGGTGGCAGTTCTGGCACAGAGTTGGGGAATTGTGTGGCAAGGAGAGGTGACAGTGGGGTGGTGTCAGCTCAGGCTATCCTAGAGCAGCTTGAGCCCCCTCACATTGTCAGACTGGGTCATCGCAGGGGATTGTTAAAGAGCTTTTTTAATCCAAATGATGAAACTTTGCAGCAAGCACCCGCCTGCACGTGCTGTACGTGAGCCCTTGGTGGGAAACAAACACTCTGAATGCTCAGAGGCTGCAGGGAAATAACTCATTAACACATTTTTATTGGTGTAGCCATGAAACAGCTCCTCAATGGAAGAACCAACCTTTTGTAGGTAGTATAAATGTGGGGAATAACTTCTGGCAGACAGCAGGAGCCACAGCTTGGGACAGACAGCTGGTGTGCGAGGTGAGGGTCCTTCCAGGAGAGATGTGCTGGAACAAACTTGCCAGGGAGCAGAGGACCCGTGGCTGGTGCTTCCTGAATTGCTCCCATTGGGGCTGTTCTGGATTCTGGGTGAGGCCATTTGAGTGCACCTTGGCACACCTTGAAGCCAAGAGAGCAGGGAGCTGAGCAGGTCATCCTGGCAGGGCTGGAGCTGGGATGGGATGGGATGGGCATGGGATCCAGCTGGATCACCTCCTGCTGCCAAGGCACTGCAGCCTGATGCCAGCAGGGGCAGGAGGGAATACACTCCAAAGCTCCCACGAGGAGAGGGACCCAACCTGTGTCTTAGGAAACAGGAAGACTTTCAGCTTAGGCTTTGTTTCAGAAGTGTGGGTCTGGGCTGGGAATTCCAGTTTGTTTTGGGGGGATTTGTCTGAGTTGAGGGTGAGCCCAGTTTAGGGTGGTGAGATGTGCATGCTTGCCTCTCTTCAGGGTTTTGCTGTGGCCACATGACACAACAGCACTGTCATTTCTGGCACCTTTGGCTCCTGATCACAGTAGCTCCACTGCAGCTGAAGCTTTTTCTCCCAGCGAGATCCTCTCCCAGTTTCTTCAAGAAGCTGCTGCAGGTGACAATTAGTGTTTCTTTTATTTTTCAGGAACCACAAAAGTTTCAGGAGAGGGGAAGGAGGAATCGATTCTGCCTGCTGCAGAAGTTTGATGTTAGTCAAGAAACACTGCTTTTAAGGCATAGTTACTCCAATATATTAAGCTTGGAGTTAAAATTAATGTCAGTGTAGTTTTTTTACATAAAAACATGTCTGTTTTGGCTGATAACATTTTGCTGCTATCTCTTCTCACCAGTTATGTGCTTGGTGATAACTCCAAATATACTTCCTTCGGTCTGTATTATGTGGTAGGATGTGGCCCCACTTTTACATTTGGTCTTTAAAGAAATAATTTAAGGTAAAGGTAAGTAAGTGCCTCACGTTCAGTGTAATGTAAATGTAGGTTTGTTTATTCAGAGTTCTAACAGCTAAATTACTCTTTCTGTGGGTAATTCATGCTTTTGGTGTTTGGAATAATATTTAAGTGCCAGCAAATTGCTTTAATTTGAGGTGCAATCTGCTAAAACTCGTCAGCGAATTGGTGTTTTCAGGGGCACGGCTTTCACAGGGCAGCAGTGCGTGCCTGAGTGTGATTGTTAATATCAAAGTGTACAATTTTCAGCATGTCCAAACAGTCAGTGGTAGCAATTTCTGCTGAGGAGTCACTGGAAGTAAAACATAATTAGTTCTGTTTTAGTGAGCAGAGTGGTTTCTAACCCAGCAGCTGGGGAGGAGGGATCCTGCATCCACGGGATTCAGGGACACGCTCAGCTGGGCGTGTTTTCAAACTTTGTGCTGTGGAGACGACTGTGCAGAGGTGGAAGTCTTGTCTCAGAGTGACAGCCAGTGCTTCTGTGGAGCTGCTTTCTCACATAGTTTCCATGCAGGATCAGCTTGCAGAGTATCACAGTTATAGTACAGGTCTGGAGGGTTTGATTTTTTATTTTTTTTTTAAGGAGTGTGGAGCTGTGGAAGGTAGAGGAACACGGTGTTTTCTTAGGGTGGTGATGTACAGTCATAAGTTGTCTTTGGTGAACAAACTTCCAGCACATCTACAAATATCTGTAACTCAAGCCATCACCTTCTGAGCAGGTCAGTACATGACACTCCTCGTGCTCTGTAAATTAACTGCAGCAGGAAAGGCCAGGGAATGTCTGTGTATAACTTGTCATCCTGAAAGTTCCAGGAAAAAAAAATATTTCCATATTCAGTCCTTGGAGAAACCACATTTGATTCTTGAATAGAATTGAGCACGGCGAGGTGGAGGAGTAGATGCAGGAGGTGATATTTCAGATTTCTTTGAGAAGGTGGGTGCCTGCAGCTCATGGGCTGAGCACACTGCTCAGGAGCCTGGCTGCATCCTGGAAAACTCAGTGTCCATCCTCTTGTGAGGAGGAGGAGTTTATCTGTCAAAATAGGAGCTTTTGGGTTTTGACTTCGTATTCTCTTTGCTGGACTTTTCAAGACAGGCTGCCGAGGGGCTTAAGCTTCACTGGGGCTTTCTGAACTGGAAATGGAGAAGTTTTTTGCCACTAGGTTAGAAACAACCATGCCAGGTTGGAGCTTTGTGAATGTTCTGCCCCATTCCTGGAAGTATTCAAGGCCAGGCTGGGCCAGCCTGGGATAGTGGAAGGTGTTCCTGCCATGGCAGGGGGGTGGAGTGAGGTGGGGTTTATGGTCTTTTCCAACCCAAACTAATCTGGGATTCCACAATTCCATGTTCTGTGTTTAAGTATTTAAAAAATGCAGATGAGTACTGGGTTCCCTGGTTCTGCCATGACCACACTGGGCAGTTGGCTCTGGAGTGGAGCTGCTTTTACAAACCCTGAGCTGAGAAGGCTCCATGCTCACCTTCCTCCACGGAAGATTTTTTTTCCCAGCCAAAGGTAGAGAAGGCATTTTGTTTCCAAGGAGCTGCTAAGGATTGTGCCACTGGCTGGAATGGCCAAACATTCTCCAGGGATTACTGGGGGGCTTTGCTTTCCTGACAGGTGACATTGTCCTGAGGTGACACAGCCTTCAGAGAATAGAGGTATTTGGAAATGGGTGGCTAGCAGCAGTGTTTAATCTAGAATTTGGAGAGCAGTAATTCTAGGAGATGTGTAAATTGATTTCAGTTTTTTTTATCATATCCATAAAAGTTGTTTATGGTATGTGCTGACAAGAATTCACTATTGGTAACAGTTGTTGAAAGGGTACAGTGACTTCTCCACAAACTTTCCCAGTTTGTAACACTATTTTTCTTGGGTTTTGTGAGCAAACACACCATGCCTAAACTCTCATGAGCAGTCACGTGAGCATCTTGCACTTCAGTGTGAAT
Source organism: Tichodroma muraria (assembly GCA_013390105.1). Taxonomy (NCBI): domain Eukaryota; kingdom Metazoa; phylum Chordata; class Aves; order Passeriformes; family Sittidae; genus Tichodroma; species Tichodroma muraria. The sequence goes on from WAAG01005082.1 coordinate 447,196, forward strand.
TAATACATTCAACAAAGAATTCAACATTGTATTCACCTCAGCCTCCTCTATCATTTAAGGAATCAGCTGAGAAACTTCCCTAGAAATTTGAGAAAAGTTGGCCTGCTGCCTTTAAAGTACACTGGTATAGTGATAAATGGTTTTACTTTTGTCCTGGTTTGGCATTAATTCATTTTTTGGTATGGAAGTAATTCACATTGTCAGTGGGAAAGAAACTACTAAATTAAACTTTTTAAAAAAAGGAGTGAAAATTCTGTATTGTGGGGACATTAGTTGGGCCTTTCTGAATTGCACTCAGATTTAAACTGCTCTGTGTTAACAGCTCTGGGTTGTTACTTTAAGGGATGGGTAAAATAATATTTAAGAGCTTCACAATGCTCTGGACCCCTTCTCATCAAGTCCTTAAATGCACATTGCATGATTTTAATTGCTCACCAGTTCTCTGGGGAGGATGAAGATGGAGCAGGTGGTCACAGAATGGTTCTGTCCAAGCAATGCCTTTAGGGGTCCCATGGAACCTCACTGTGCTCTTACCTTAACCCAGGGAGGTACCAACAGAGAGCTCAGGTGAGTTCCTCAAGCAGAAAGCACCAAGATCATGGTAAACCAGAAGGGACATGTTTAAAGGCTGGATTTTCTATATATTCTGTATTATTCTGCCTGAATAATCATCCAGCTGCATTTCTGTCTCGTTGAAATAGGACCAGTTGTCCCCATGACTTTGCTTGCACAGCAACCTCATTTTATGACTCTCTAAATTTTGAAGCAATAATTTTGGACTTCAGTTCATGGCTTATAATAAATAGTAGCTACCAAGATTTGTCTGGTTGAAGTTCCTGTACAGGGGGAAGAGGAGGAGAAATGATTATCCTGTAGACAAGGAAACTGTATCGTAGTTGGGTGTGCCTAGCACCAGTGAGGGATTGAGGGGTCTCCTGGGTGAGTGTGAGGTGGCTGAAATGGTGGCAGAGAGCAGCTGCAGAGCCTGAGTGGGGAGAGAAACTTTGGGCATTTCTTTTGGCGTTTTTGGATCACATGGAGCACTGTGCTGGGGCAGTGAGGGTGGAAGTGTTGAATTTTTAGGTCCTTTACAATACAAGCTGTTTGCTAGAGCTGTCTGTATGGATCTTTTTGAGAGGACAATTCTGAATTGCTGCTCTGAGTCGAGTTTGGAGTAGATGGAAACGGGTGTTTTGATGCGTTTGTGCTCCTTCTAGTTCAGTGTCTGTTCCCCAGGTGTAGGGGCATGGCTGGGAGGGACTTCATGTGGTCCATCACCTTCCTGAAACAGCTCCTTCTGGACTTGTCTGATCTGTTCTTAAACCTCCATAGTGGCTCTGGAGACTGTGGGGAGATTGAGTGCACTGGTAGCTCCCTGGTTATTTCTATATGCAATCAGTATTTGTCTTGTTGCAAATTAGGCCAGTGAGCATGAAAACAGTTGATTAACATTTTCTTTATTATGACTAATAACGCATAGGAAGGCCTATTTCAAGCTTCATGTGTCTCTTTCCTATTTTTTCAATACTGTATGAAATGAGAACTTGAACTTTATGTTTTTAACCGTGTTTTCAAAACCTCTTATCGCTGCTGTCCACTGACCTACACTTCATGTATGTCCTTCTTGCGCTGTTGCACCTTGAGATGAAGATGTAATTGCAGCTGAATTTGATTCCTCTGCCGTTCCTTACAGCTTGGGCTTGAGTGGAAAACAGCACTAAATGATCTTGCTTGCAGTGTGCTGTGGTAGATGCCAGCGAGAGTGGCGGTGGCTGCCTGGGGTTGTGCTCCCTGGTTCTTGCTCTGTTCCTTCAGCAGGAATTTTTACCAATTGGATACTATTTCATGTAGCCTCTTCAGCTGCTGGGCTCTTTAAAATCAGGCAAATGAATTTTTATTTGTCCAGCTACACAGTCTGGTGGGGTGGGTTTGTTGTGGAGTGTGGAAAGAGAAGTTGTGAGGGGGGTCATACTGCAGTGAATCTTCTCTGTACGTCTGCAGCTCAGGGTTGGCACTACAGGCACGATTCTTACGGTGTTATTCAAGGTGTTTAGTAACTGTTGAAGTCGACAGGCACGTACTTCTCTCTGTAGTAACAAAAATGTCTTGTAGTTTTTGGCTAATAAATGTGAATGGAGAAAAGTGTTTCAGTGTTGCTGTTTTCTGTTTGCAGTAAAGACCTTTTCCTGTAGTGCAGGGAACTTGGGGGTGTGTCTTGTCTTCACAGTCTGTGTTTTACTACCTCTTGTACCATCCTCCTGCAGTGGATACTCCTTTTGTTGGGTGGTTTCCCCTGCCTTGGCCCAGCCTGGAGTCTGCTCCTGCTGTGCCAGGGCTCTTGGGTGCCTCCCTGGGAATGGGCCATGCAGAGAAGAGCTGGAGCGTTCATGGCACTCCCAGCTGCTGGGGATTTGTGTCTGGAGGCCCTTTGTGAGTGCCAGGGCAAACTGTGCTTTGTGCTGGCAAGCTGCTCTCATTCTCTTGGCTGCTGTGGTGTCTGCCCAGCTCAGGGATGTGCGTGGGCACTGCCAGGAGGGAGCAGGGGAAATATTTCAGGTCCACCGGTTTCTTCGCACTGCGGAATTTTATTGGAATCTGACCCTGCTCTCGTTTGATGATCCTGGCTTTGTAAAGTACATACAGGAAGGTATCTGGATGATGTTACTTTGCCATTAAATAAAGCCTAAGTACAAATAAAACATATGCAGATTGGTTTGATTCTTTAAAGTAGACCTGGGAGTTTTAAGTCTGGAGGTGCGGATAATGCTTCCTGCGCCTGGTTGCTCTTTGGAGTGTTCTTGGTACTCAAGGAACATTTCTTCTACCCCTTAGTTTTGCACCACAAATTTCTGGTTAGTTTTCAAAGCATGGTCTCCATATGAATTTTTCTGTCATAGAAGATTCTCCCAGTGAATGACTTTCAACCCAAATAATTGATTCCTTCCCATTTAAAGATCTGTTTTACTAAATACTATTAGAAAACTGGCCTCCACCTTTAAGAATATCTTTTGTGTACTGGTTAATATTGGATCTTTGGCAAACTGACTTTCAGACATTTTCAATAATGTGAGCAAAGTAGTGCATTGTCATCTTTTTGGTATGTTGTGTCTGTGAATAGTATCTCGTGTTCCCTATCTTTAGACAACATCATGTCACATTGGGGCTAGGGGGAACTGTTAATAGATCAGCTGCAAGGGAACTGAACTAAATACCAGCAGGTTGTAACCTGAATTCTAACTTGGTGTGTTTGGTCTGTACCTTTGAACAAACGACATTACAATTTTTCTGTTGGTGGTGTGTATTGTCAGTGTCTGGTGTCTCATAGTTCCTACACAAAGTGCTAAATAAACTCTGCACCGCTGTATTTCTGTTGTCACGTTTAAATAAAGCCTCCTGTGAACAGCAACTTTTCTCTCCTCACTTCTTATTCCATATTTTAGATTATTGTGCAGCGAAGTAGCTTTTTTAGAAAAGCAGTGTTGGGGCAAGATGTGACACTGAGGGAGGGCCCCAGTCTGGGGCAGGAGCTGGTGTGGGGCTGCAGGTGACACTGGGAGCTCCAAGAGAAGGAACACCAGCGATGCCATCACTGCTGGAGCAGGCACTGCACCTCTTGGGAATCAGCTCTGCCTCCCTGGCCTCTCCAGCAGTATTGACCTTGAACCTGGGATTTTCTTGAACGTTTTCCTGCACTCCCTGAGGAGATACGTGGCCCTGGAGCAGGGGGAAGACAAACAATGTACAAATGCTCCCGTGAACTTCTGTCTGGGCTCTACTGCTGGTATTGGCTGCCACCAGAAACCTCCAGTTTGGCAATAGACACCTGGATTTGTGTTTGTAGGAAGAAAAAAGACTTGTTCAGTCTCCCAGTGTCTCCACTTCTCTGCTTGCTTCTGTCAAACTGCTTTGGTGCTACAGGTGGGACAGTGTTACAGAATTTTGAGTATTTATGGATATTCTGATGGAGTAGTTAAGTATGATGGCAAATACATTCTTTCCAAAGCAGCGTCTTGTGATACCTGTGTGCTCTGTTCACCATGCCCACGGTGGAGACAGGCTGTGGTAGTTGTAAGCTGTGATTTCAGGAGGATGGATGATGGTGTTACACTTTGGTTTTAGAGGCTTGTCAGTGATGGGCGAGTCCAGGCCAAGTTTAAGCATCCTTTAGAAACTTGTGAAGGCACTAATGTGACCCAGAAGGATGATGTTACTGTGTCAAATGATGCCTTTTAGCACTGTTACCTGAACTTTGTGGTTGAAAAGAACCTTTCTACCTGAAAGGCAGGAATCTGCATGAGCAGGTTTTTTTGGAATTGTGCATTGAGTTTTTCATGTTACACAGAAAATGCTGCTCCTTCTCCTATTCCAGGTAACTCAGGTCTGGTTTGTTGTTTATCATGGTCTAGTCAGGCATGCAAAGACCTTTAGAAACATCCCTGTGAAATATCAAAAAAAGAAAATGATTGCTTTATCTGAGTGTCTGCAGTAGCCACTTTCTGTAACGTTTGTTTTTCAGGCTGCAGTGAGGGAGTGCAGGTTGAGTGCCCAGGCAGCCCCAGGAGGACAGGAAGGTGTTCTGGGGTGCTCGCCTTGTGTTTGGGGTCTGGGCTGGTGTGTAAACAAAGGAAGAGCATCCCATGGAGTGTGCTGGTCCCACAGAAAACACATCCCAGCACCTGGAAATGGTGGTAAAGGTTGTATGGATGCTGAGCTTGCTGCTGCTTTCAGATTTCCTGGGAAGGCAGCGGTGGAAGTGGAGGTGGGAGGGAACAGCTGTACCTCAGCCTTCCCCAAAACGCCTTTAAACTGCTGTGTAACACCCTGAAATTAGTCACTGAATTGGTCCTAGTTTATAAATGCTGAAATATGATTAAGATGGTAGTTAACAAAAGAAAATTAAGCTTCTTGATCTTTCCCTGAGAGTTCAGAAACCCCTGCTTTTGTCTGAGGCTGGAGTAAAAACATTCAGTGCTTAACTTGGAAAAGATCTCAGCAATAGTAAGCTCCAGAGTATGGCTGAATGGCTGGATGACTTAAGGAGCCTTGCATGGAATAAATAAGATTTGTTTTCTGTGGCTGTCATTAGGGTTGGCTGGAAAGGATTATCGTGGATGACTCAAAGCAGATGTTCTTCAGTAAACTTTTGAGTGAATTAGTCTGTGTGCCAGTCAGAACTCTCGACATGGGAGCAGCATGGGAGGATTTGGAACGCCGTATCAATTACTTATCAATTATTTTGAGCTGTTTGCTGCAAGCTCCTAAATGGGGATCCTGGAAGTTGTTTTGGGGGGGTACTAAGGGGGTGAGGTGTGAGCAGACAAAGGCACACAGAAACTGAAATGCAAATTCCTGAGACACTGACCTGGGCGGTTACAGGCCTGCCCAGTGTCCAAAGGGAGCAGGGCTGCTGAATTCCCTGCCCTGCTCTGCTCCGTGGCACTTCACCTGTCTGTTCTGTTCCCAGTAAGCATCTTCAGGAGCCCTTTGTGTTAATAAATTATCATTTCTGGTGCTGCTCAAAGCAGGGTGGTGTCCTGGCAGGTTTGGTAACATTATTGTCACGTTGGTTGGTTATGAGACAATGTATGAATTTTATTGTTAACAGCTGGTTTAAGGTGAAGGTACTGGTGTGCAGGATGGGTGAGCTGCTGTTGTCTCTATGGTGTCTTCCCATGAACAGGTGATACTTGAGGTGTTTTGGGAGGTCCTCTCATTTCCATCACTGTGTTTAACTGCACTGCAAGAAATTTCACGATCTGTGTTATTTTAAAATAGGCAAATATGATTTTTACTATAAGCTTCTCTTTATAGCCCTTTGGATGAAACGTTTTGAGAAAACTAGATGCGGAGAAGGGGGGAGAAGTTGTTGAACGTGCTTGAACATTTTATGTATTTATTTGCAAAGAATCAAGCTTCCCTGCAGGTCAGAGAAAAGGGAAGATGAGAGGAGGTGCTGGCAGTTGTCTGGAGTGTGAGATGTTCGTGCTCCGCTCAGCAGTTGCTCCGTGACAGCGCGTTCTCAATTGGTTACAAATGTGTGAGGAATCCAAAATGGGTGGTTTGTGTTCCAGCAGGAGCTGAGGGTGCAAGGCCACTTTCACTGTCCTTAATTGGCACCACGTGTCCCCCAGAGCAGGGGGGGAATCACAGCCTGTCAGTCCTGGTGTAGACCTGGGAGGTGGTTTAGCATTTGGGGCATCCAGTGGTGTGCTTGGGGGTATTGAACAAAGGCAAAGCTGTGACTGGAAATTCCCTGACTGGTTTCACCTCTCTGTAGGTGTGTGCAGGTGAACATATCACTTTCCCCATCTTGACCATCTGATAGGCCAATGACCCTTTTTCTGCCGTGAGTTCTTCATTTAGATAATGAATATTTGGGGATTACCAGTAACTGCAAAAATAATTGTACCAGCTAATGGTGTGTGCAACTGAGCCTTTTTCACCCTGGTAATTCATAGTCTAAAATATGTGTTGGGAAGGAGAGTATCGTGTTTTGCAAGTTTAAAAATATTTGTCTGGAAACTCCCAGAATTGAGCTTTAACTATTCTAAGGGCTCTGGTTCTAAAAACTGATAAACCAACCCTGCTGTTGTGTATGGCTTAAACTGTAAGTTTATGTATGTATGTGTGTGGTGCTAAACAGTCCTTCCTGGGCACTGAGGGCAGGACAAGGGTCAAAACATGGAAGAAAGTCAGTGGACTGAAGTGAAATAATAAGAACTAAAATATGTCAGAATAGGTGCTCTTGCTGCTCTAAAGGTTAAGCCAAGTTTTACCAGGCCTGACCTCATGGTAGGGCTTTAAATATCTACAGAGTGAAGAAAGAACAGGATAAATTAATTAATCTTTGGCCTGGAGTTGGTTTTACACCCAGTAGGAGTTAGAATCATTCAAAGCCTGCCTGGACTTTAAACATGAATTTGATAAAAGTGAATCAAAAAATCAGGACAAGTGTTTCATCCCTGCCAGCGTTACTCAGGTATCTCCAGCACTAAACAATCCTGCAGGGATGGACAAAACATGGTCTGAGCCAGGACTTTCTGAAAGGAAGAGACTTCAGCTCCTGTGCTCCTGTGGTATCTTGGTGGAGAGGTAGAACTGACTTGGAAAAGCCAATTCTTACAGAAAGCAGTGTTTTAAGAGGAGGGGTCATGCAGGGCAGTGTTTGGCTGGGAGGGTAGAGCTGCCTGGTGATGATGATGATGCTCCTGATGAGGTTTCAGGATGATGTGGGGTCCCTGCAGAGGTTCTTGCCCAGAGATTTTTCTCACATGCGCTTCACATCCAGTTGAGTCACAAATGCAATTAAGCAATAAATGAGACTGTGATTCAAGTTTTCCTTTGCTTATCTTTTAAATCTGTCTCCAAAGGTGAATTAGAAATTCCAGGTTTCAGTGCTCTTAACATCAGGTAATGGAAACAAGGATCTCTCTGTAGGATCATAAGCTCGTTTGGGTTGGAAAAGCTCTCCAAGATTAATGAGTCCAACCCAGCACTGCCATATTTAGCTCTAAACCAAGCCCCTGAAACGTGTATTGCGTGGTTTCTCATGGAAACCATTAAAATCACACGTGTGCTGAGGATGTGCAGGACGTACAGCTGTGCTGGGGGTGAGGTGCAGCCCGTCAGAGAACCCCATCCTCACTTTTTCAGCAGATGTGGATTTGTGCAGTTCCTCCTCCCCAAGTACAGCCCCAGCAAGGGGCGGTGGAGTGGCCGGAGGAGCCGAGGCCGGGGCTGATGGTCTGGGGACACCTGCTGGGCACAGCCCCGGCCCGAGGAGGGACCTGCCGGCTGAGCCTCCTGTGTGCAGTGCAGGGAGTGATACTGGGAATGAAACTGCAGAGCAGTGGCTTGGGTGGACCTGCAGTGGGGGCTGAAGGATTGACCTGCACGTTTCCCATCCCGCCGGCTGCACTTAGCGCTTGTTTCCCGTCAGGCTGTGCACGGCTAATTGATGCTTCGCAGAGGGGTCTCAGAACTTTGTTACTCGGCCACAGCGGTTTTATTGCCACTGTTTCCTCGGGGTTTACATAAGAGCGTGTTTGTTACAGCTCCTGCAGTTTCCAACTAGGTCAGTAAAAGTGTCCTTGTCCCTATTCCTTGAACAATCAGCTCCCTAAAGCCAGACAGTCTGATAGCAGTTTGTGATTAATGCTTCCAGCAATTATAAAGTGGAAGGTCTTAAATTACATTTGTTAACTAAGACCAGTACATGAAACATGAAGTGACTTTGTCTTCCTTGTTGCAGATCCATAACATGGTGGCAGTGCTGGAAGTGATCTCCAGCCTGGAGAAATATCCCATTACCAAAGAGGCACTTGAGGTATGTCACCCCTCTGAACATGATTTTTTTATGTGTATAAAAGGACATTTTCCTGCCTTTCTAATTTCCATCGGAGCTTTTCCGGAAACAATAGATGGATTGCAAAGGATTCACAATTAAGATATTATTTTGTCCCTCTCGTGCTGCTTCCAACATCTCGCTGAACACAGGGATCCTTTCTGGGCCCAGATCAGTATTCTGGGCAGCACAGTTCCTGTTTGTGCAGGGCACTACATTAATCATCACTTGCCACTAATTAATTCTGTTGCACTCAGCAATATCACCCCGCAGTTCCGGTCACCTTTGTAGAGGTTTGGTGACCAAGCACCTGAAATCTGAAATAGGAATAGAATTGCTCTGGGTCTGTAAAATTAATCTTAAATGCAGTTAAGCAGGTTTCAAGGCCTGATATTTGTGGTGAGGTCAGGTGTAGGGAGAGCTGAACTCTCACTGGTCACTTGTAGAAACAGTCCAAAGAAGTTTTATGGCTGAATTATATGTTTCTTTTTCACTCTTTGTATTGAAATTATCGGTGTTCTTGCTTTTAACTGTTGCTTAATTACAACTCCACCTGTATTTCAACATATCTGTCACAACAGGTTGCATATTTCTCTCGCAGTCTGGTCTGTGTTTTCCTTTGAAGTATTTTTCTTAAGAAATCTGACTTGTGGAACAGTTCTTTGTTTTCAAATGTGCTTTGGGAACAATCAAACACTTCCTTCCGCTCATGAAACCACCTTGGGACACCCTGGGAGTGTTTAAATGGCTTTTTCATACGTTTCCACGAGGCTGGGGAGTGAAGGGAGAGGAGAGAGGTGGAGGAAAAAGGTAGGACACAACTCACACCTGGTAGTCAGGTTTGTCAAATGGAGATTTTTATTGTTAACGAGTTATTGTAACAGGCAAAGATCCTGGAATTCTTTTCTCTTGGCTCTCTCTGCAGATCTTATACTTCCCTTGTGATAAACACACACCTTTGGGTGCTGCATTTCCCCTCGAATCTGAACCCGCACCCTTATTCTTATGGTTCTTTCTCATTAAAGAATTCCTTTCTGATGATTTTCCCAGCTCTCCTGTTTTTATCAGGGAATAAAGACAGCGTGACTTGAAACCTACAGTCAGTTTCATGTTGCATGGCAGAGCACTGGACTAATCCTTTCCAAAAAGATTAATTCAACGCTTAAATATTTAGTGTTTTTAACCAGGTGTTTCTCAGGGGTGAGCATTACAAAGCAGAAACATTCCTTAAGAATTTTGCTTGGACTGATGCGTGTTTGTAAAACACCTTGTCTGTCTTTGTAGGAAACCAGACTCGGGAGGCTTATCAATGAGGTGAGGAAGAAGACATCCAATGAGGAACTTGCCAAACGTGCCAAGAAATTGTTGCGGAATTGGCAGAAGTTGATAGAACCTGTAACCCAGAACGAGCCAGTGCCAAGGGGGCTGCCCAACCCGCCGGGGTCAGCGAATGGAGGTGCTCACAACTGCAAACCAGACTCACAACTTCCTGCCGTGGCCGGCGCCAAGCCCATCAGCGAACTGAAAAGCAGGAATGATATCCAGAAACTAAATTCTCCAAAAACAGAGAAACTGGGAAATAGGAAGAGGAAAGGTGATCACAGGGACGGGCATCAGGGCCCTCCTCCCCCCAAGGTCTCCAAAGCTAGTCATGAAGTATTACAAAACTCTTCACCCCCTCCAACCAATGGAATTGGAGGTAGTCCTGAAAATTTTCCTAGTCCTGTAGACATAAACCTACACGCAGGGCCCGAAAGCAGCAGGACAGATCTCAGCGAAAACGATAAACACAATAAGATCCCAGTAAATGCTGTAAAACCTCACACCAGTTCTCCAGGACTTGTAAAACCTTCAAGCACTTCCTCGTTACTAAAGACTGCAGTGCTTCAGCAGCATGATAAATCAGAAGAAGCCACGGGCCCCCACCAGCCCAAGAGCCCCCGCTGCTCCTCCTTTAGCCCCAGGAACGTTAGGCAGGATACTTTTGCTCGGCAGCACACCACGTACTCACCAAAGGATTCGATGCCCAGTCCATCTCAAAGGCCTCAGTTCGCAGACGCCGCGCAGGTGCCGTCGCCGCCGCCCTCCCTGATGCAACCATCCACACCTCCCCTGCCAGCCAAGAGACTGGAGTTCCCTCCTCAGGCGGCCCCCGAGGCGGCGCAGCACTGGCAGGAGCAGCAGGGAGCCCCTGAGGGCCAGCACAGGCACACAGCAGGGACACTTCAGCAGCACACGGCTCCCGGCTGCAAAGCCCACCCTGGGGAATCGCACGTGGGCTTCCCGCAGGACACTTCCAGAATGGACAGCGACGATGCTGCTTCAGGGTCCGATAGCAAAAAGAAGAAAAGGTACCGACCCAGAGACTATACAGTCAACTTGGATGGGCACGTGACAGAAGGGGGTGTGAAACCTGTGAGGTTAAAAGAGAGAAAACTCACTTTTGATCCCATGACAGGACAGATAAAACCTTTAACACCGAAAGATCCTTTGCAGGTAGAAATCCCTGCACTTACTGAACAGCACAGGACAGAAATGGAAAAGCAGGAGCAAAAACCCAACCTGCAAAGCCCCTTTGAACAAACGAACTGGAAAGAGTTGTCCAGAAATGAAATCATTCAGTCATATTTAAACAGACAGAGTAGCTTGCTGTCTTCATCAGGAGTACAGACTCCAGGAGCTCACTACTTCATGTCTGAGTATTTAAAGCAGGAGGAAAGCACTAGAAAAGAGGCTAGAAAGACTCACGTTCTAGCTCCTAACAGCAAACCTACAGACTTGCCTGGGGTCACCAGAGAGGTCACGGGCGATGACCTCGACAGAATACGTGACCACAACTGGCCAGGCGTGAACGGTTGTTACGACACACAGGGTAACTGGTATGATTGGACACAGTGCATATCCTTAGATCCACACGGGGATGATGGGAGATTGAACATCCTGCCTTACGTCTGCCTAGACTGAGAGCAGTTCTGCTAACCACGCTTTTTACACCTGCAGTTAGCAGAACTGGCAGACACGATGCCACTTCCAGCTGGAGAGAGCCTCCTGTCCTGGACAAACAGGCCCCACGAGCAGAGGGGGGGAGGGAGCTGGGCCTTTCCAGCTCGTTCCTTTAAATTCTCCTTTTGTGAAATGCTGCTACCAGTTTACTAACAATTGCAAAGGAAGGCATACGAAGGTTGATCAGTTGAGTTCAAAACTCTATAGCGAGCCAGCTATAAAAAGTGTTAGTCCCCAAGAAGTGAAGAGGATTTCCAGCACTTTCTGAATGCCGGAATCTTATTACAGGCAGGTACAGAGAAAAATTGTGGAAGTTACCTTAACAAAATATGCATCTATTTATTTGACTTGATTTGGGTTTTTATTTGGCAGTGAGATATTCGAGAGACAATGTGCAAAAACTGTAGTTTTATTTCTATCACATCTCTGAACATGATTGCGTTATTTAAGAGTCATGTGGTACGGAGATTGGGTTTTAAACAGCAGGTGTTGCACTGCAGGCTGGGCCACCAGCTTCAGCTCAACATTCCATAGGCATCCACATATTTTAGTCTGGTTTCAGTTTAAATCCAGTCTCTGAGAAATGCTGCAAAAATTAGATGTTTAACGATATTTTTTGATCCCACCACCACCAGCCAAATATTTTTCCTCCTTTTCCCTTCCTGCAAACTTATAGGTAAAAAACAAAAAGACAAAAAAAACAAAAAGACAGAAAAAAAAAAACCACAAAAAGAAAAATCACCTTTTCTAGAATCTAAATGTAATGAGGGTGCTACAAGTTTGTAACTGTACTGTGAGAGGGAAAAAGGAAGCCTGTTTGTATGCTGGAAATATACTTGTTACCATTCCTTTAGATATTGTTTGCCTTATGGATATCCATCATAAACGCAATTTGCAAAAACAAAGAGCCTTAGTGAATGTACAGTAACTAGACTTCTGTGTTCCTGGGATGCAGAAGGGAGCAACTTTGCTATTTGGTCCTTTAAGTGGACACGTTGTGATATAAATGTGGAAATAAAAAAAATTTGCACAAACCAGTTTGTGAATTATTTATATACACTCCACTCGTTTCCCCCCCCCCCAAGTTTGCTCAGTTCAGCCCAGCTAAGGGAGCCCTGGCACTGGGAACCCCTCGGAGCAGGGAGGTGGAGCCGAATCCCTCGGACACTGCCGGTAGGGATAACGGGATTGTCTTCCAAGAACCTTGGTGTGCTGTTCAGTCACACAGGGTGGATCTGTTTTTAACTCTGGAGACTGATAACCCAACTGCTGATAATGTACCTCAAAGTCTAAAGAGATCAGACTTCATCTTTTTGTCTCGGTAACTTTGTAATGTTTTGTTCCTAATTGTTACAGTGCTTTCTGAAGCAGCCTGGGGCGTAGAAAGTGAAGGATTTCTATTAACTGTAATTGCTTTAATATTTTGGACTATGTTGTTTGATGCAGTCCTCAGTGTTGGGGTCAGGGGAGGGGACACTATACCAAAAATATTCCTGAGTTTAGTGATGTTAACTCTGTTAACCCATCTGTGTTGGAGATGAGCCTCGGCAAGAGTTGTCCTGTCTTTGAGGGCAGTCAAGCTCTTCTCTGGTTTTCAAAGGAGGGTGCTCCTGGCCAGGCCTGCATTGTGTTGGTTCATTCCCTGGAATACAACTGATGAAGTTTGGTTTATTTTTAAGTCATTCTTGTTCATCATTTATGATCTGACTGTTACTGAAATGTGTGGGTATCTCAGAACTAAAGGTGTCTGTGTGCTTCCATTTCTGAAATCTGAGGTCTGAGAGTGAAACCAGAAGTGGTTACCAAAAAAAGTGTCCAAGTATATTTTCAGTTTACTTCCATTTTGCCCTTCTGCAGTTGCTGAGATTGAGCAGTGTGGTTTAGAGTGGGGAAAGCTCCTGTCTTGCAGTTCAGATATGATGGTAGAGGGCTAAGCTGCTGGTCATTTTGGAAATGCTGAAGTTTTGTTTATGTAAAAAAGTACTGTGCATCTTATCTCCCCCTGCCTTCCCTCCTTCCCTGAATGGTCCCATTTAGGAACAGGGTCCGCGCTCTTTGGAGGCCTTTGAATATTCCCAAAGTTCAGGAAATGACAAAGTGTTACTTGATAAATTTAATCTTTTTTTCCACTGCTTCCATTTCTGATGCAGTTGATGGCCCTTGACTGCACTGGGTGAGGTGAGGCTCAAAGCTCATGGCAGCTTTGAGATTACACCCAAACTGCCTGTGCTGATGCTCCTCTGAGGAAGCAGCAGGAATCAGACCCAGCCCTTTCCCTGGTGGTACAAAAACGGATGGAGAAACTCCCTCCCAATGCAAGCTTTAAATCTTGTTCCTTGCTGAGTTTGTTGCTGCTGTAAGGGGTCAGCTCACTTGTGTGTCCTCCAGGGTGAGATGAGGCTTGACAATCTTTATTTCAGCATGCCAGTATAACCAGTTCTGTGAGCTCCAACAAATGTGAATAAGTTTACAAGGTGATATTTTTTTGTCAATTTTGTAAACAAGTTCAAATGAAGTTTACCATGTGCGTACCTGCTGTGTACTCTCATTTGTGCATGACTCAGTTTCTCTGCTACTTTCTCCTACCTCTCTCGCCAAATTTCTCCTTCTAATCCTACTGAAGTTAAAGCGCTGCCATTTCTTCCTTGTCAACGGATGACATGAAATGGCTCATCAGCAAATCTTTGGGGAGTCGCCATTAGCTGAAGTGCGTGTTTTTACGGGCGAATCATTGCTGTAGAAATGTCTCTTGACGGGGTGCATGGATGAACCGGGCTCTACAACCCCTCCTGCCTGCCAGGTACTCACCCATCCTTTACCCCAGCCGGCGCTACGCGTTCCTCGCGTTAGTTTTAAAGGTCGGCAGCGACCGCCTCGGTGCCTCCGAGCCCGTGACCTTCGCTCCG
>WAAG01005082.1:461492-478375 GCA_013390105.1 Tichodroma muraria
GCGGGAGGGGGCGCGGGTGTCGGCGCTGTGCCTCGCCTGGTACGGGCTGAGCGCCGGCGGCAACGTGGTCAACAAGCTGCTGCTCGGCGGCTTCCCGCGGCCCGTCACCGTCTCGCTCTTCCACATCCTGGGGCTCTGCGGGCTCCTGCCGCCGCTGCTCCGCGCCTGGCGCGTCCCGCCCGCCGGCCCCGCGCAGCTGCCGCCCCGCGCCTACCCCCGCTACATCCTCCCGCTCGCCTTCGGCAAGTACTTCGCCTCCGTGTCCGCGCACGTCTCGCTCTGGCGGGTCCCCGTGTCCTACGCGCACACAGGTGAGGGCCGAGGGCTGCGCGGTGCCCGGGGGGATGTCCTGGGGGCCGGCTTGGATTCGTGCCCAGTGGGGTGACCTGAAACCTGGTGTGTGCTCGTATGGGCACCTGGTGCGGTGTCCCAGTACCCACTGTGCTGTGGTATCCCTGGGATACCAGAGCAGCGTCCCGGTACCCACCGTGTGCTCACACAGGTGCCCAGAGCAGTGCCCCCATCCCCACCGTGTGCTCACACAGGTGCCCAGAGCAGTGCCCCCATCCCCAGTGCGTGCTGGCACCAGATCCAGGGGCAGTGCCCCACTGTGTGCCCTGTGGGGGCCCAGCACGGTGTGCAGAGCTCCAGGATCCAGTTTATACAAGTGTCCAGGACGGTGGCAGGGAGGGAGGACCCATCCTGGGCCTGGATGAGCCCCTGCTCCATCCCTCTGCTCATGGTGGCTGGTGGAGTTGTCCCAAGCCTCAGGTCCCCCCGATGTTTTCTTCCCGTCCCAGTGAAAGCCACGATGCCGATCTGGGTGGTTCTGCTGTCACGGATCATCATGAAGGAAAAGCAGACGACGAAGGTGCGGACAGGTTTGCTGAGGTTTCTTTTCTTGGCGGTGCCTGGGGGGCGCTGTGCTGGCTGGGGGCAGCAGAGCTCAGGCTTTGGGTGGATTTTGTGACTGGAATTAAATTATGCGGATTTTAAAAATCCCTTTTCCTTTTAACGTGAGTGTAAAACACATCTAAACAACGACCAGGGTGATGCTGTCTGATGCACTGGAGTTGTCAGTGTCTGCTTCAGTGACTTCAGTTTCCTTGAACTACAACAGCAAAATGGTCGATCCCTAAATCAGCAGGATGTATAAACTCGGTTGAAAATTCTTAGCAGATGCAATTTACCCCTGTGTCCCTGCTCCAGGTGTACCTGTCCCTGATCCCCATCATCACTGGTGTCCTGCTGGCCACGGTCACAGAGCTGTCCTTTGACATGTGGGGACTCATCAGTGCACTTGCTGCTACTCTGTGCTTTTCACTTCAGAACATCTTCTCCAAGAAGGTACCAGCTCTGTTCACAGCACTGCTCACTGGTGTCACCCTCCAGCAGTACAGGGTGTCATTTCAGTTACACAAATGTATTTTTTTCAGTTGGCTTTGCAGTCAGACGAGCCCAGAGGGATGGTTGTTATTTTGTGTGTGTGCTCCCTGCAGCTCTTCCTACCTGTTGAAGCTCTGAGTTTATCCTGAGCACTTTCTTTACTCCTCAACATGGATTTTTTTTTTTCTGATGGCAGTTCAATAGTGTTTAAACTCAACAGTTCACCAAAAGCTTTCACTGTATCTTGTTATATCAAATCATTCCTCTGTGCTGAACAAGTCTCTGTCAACACTGGGCACTTCTTGAAACCACAGAAACAGTATTAAAGTGTGTGGCTCTATTTCATTACAAAATGGTTTCTGTTTTCTAGAGCTTTTAGTATTAGTATTAATTTTAATATTAATATCTTGTTGATACTAAGAGCCACCACTCAAAAAACCACTGTTTTTCAAAGAGACATCAGTTTTTCTTTGGTCACCCTAACAGGAAATCAATACTAGAAGAGTATTTACTTATTTTCCTAACTTACCTGTCCCCTAAAGCAGTTTCTGGTTCCTGACTGCTGTTCAATAATGGCTCTTGTCAGGTGTTGAGAGATTCCCGAATTCATCATCTTCGGCTGTTGAACATCCTGGGGTGCCACGCTGTGTTCTTCATGATCCCAACATGGGTTCTGGTGGATCTTTCTTCCTTCTTGGTAGAGAATGACTTGGTAAGTGCTCTATGTGGAGAACTGTTTGCTATTATGAAAGAAAAGGGAGAAAAATAAAAACCAAACAAACTCCAGCACCCGACCAGAAAAGTGCGCTGAAGTGTTTCAGCGTGGTTCTTGTCAGTGTGGAAGAGGCGTTGTGAAACACCTGCAAATTGTTTCACAGAGTTCACAAAGTGCTTATTGTGGGAATTCCTGTCAGGGTTAGGAAAGGCAGTTTATGGGACGGCATGAATTTCAGGAGCTGGGAGCTGGAGACAGGAACAAACGCTCCCGGAGTGGGGGGGAATGTCCTTCTCTGGTTTCTCTGAGTTGGGAGTTGCATAAAGCTCGGGGGCCTCTTCAGAGCTCCGTGCAGACATTCCTCCCTCCAATGGCAGGCAAGAAGTGCCTCAGGCTGTGTTTGTCTTGTTACCCGAAACCCGAGATAACTTTTTTCTCCTGCTGTTTGCTTTGCCACAGAGCACGATGTCTCATTGGTCCTGGACCTTGATGCTGCTTATAATCAGTGGATTCTGTAATTTTGCCCAGAACGTCATTGCCTTCAGTATCCTTAACCTGATCAGCCCCCTCAGTTACTCCGTGGCCAACGCCACCAAGAGAATCATGGTGATCACCGTGTCCCTGATCATGCTGCGCAACCCCGTCACCAGCACCAACGTCCTGGGCATGATGACAGCCATCCTCGGGGTCTTCTTGTACAACAAGGTAAGGCAGTTCTTGGTTTGTTCAGGCAGGAGACACAGCTGAAGCAGTCCAATAGCTTTGAATTATTGTTTGAACAAGTTAAGAGCTGCTTGAGCAAAAATAGCCAACACCGAGGGCACAAGGCTCCGTTGCAGAGGAGGGATGAGCATGGCCCAGGTGAAGGACTTGGGTCACACCAGCTGCTGGGCCTCTCACAAAATTAAATTTTGATCTTAAGCTTTTCTTGAAAAGGGAAGATAGGGAAGTAACTCAAAATCTCTTGAGCAGAAGATCAGCTTGTCTGTTTGGCATGTGAGAAGAGCGAGGTTTTTATTAGAAGCCACTGGTATTTTAAGACTCTAAGAAAAAAAGTGATGTGAGTGTAGAACTGCTTTTTGCTGGGTATGTGAATATGTCTAGGTGATACCTTAGGAGATATCTAAGAAAATCTACCTTCACTGAAGGGTTGTCAGGCTTTGGAAGGGGCTACCCAGAGAGGTTTGGAGTCCCTGTCCCTGGAGGTGTCCAAGGAAGGGCTGGATGTGGCTCTCAGTGCTCTGGGCTGGGTGACAAGGTGGGGATGGAGCATAGGTTGGACTCAATGAGCTCAGATTTTCCCAGCCTAAATGATTCTGTGAAAAACTTCCTTTCTTCCTTTCCCAGACAAAATACGATGCAAACCAAGAGGCAAAGAAGCAGCAGCTGCTCCCAGTCACCACTGGAGATCTGGTGAACTTGGAACGGCACCGAAACCCCCCTGAGAAGTCCCAGAATGGACTCACAGCCTTTGCCCAGCACGGGGACTTTCAGTACGGCCGCAGCAATGTCCTCACAGACCACTTCCAGTACAACAGGCAGAACTATCCGACATCCTACAACCTGAATCGTTTTGATATTTAGGATCCTGGCAGACAGGTACAGACTGTGATATCAAAGTGTCCCCAGCATTATCAGAAAACTTTTAGTACATCCATGAATGTCACAAAGCCATTGAACTGTGCGGGTTTGGCAGCAGGGCAGGTGCCTGGGGAGGGGAGTGGTGCAGGACCTGCAGCTGCTGCTGGGCAGAGCTTTAAACCTGGAACAGCCAGACTTGACACTGGAACCAAACCCACAGAGCAGATTCTGGTGAGGTGCACGTGTCACTGCCGAGTGGAACATCTGTCACTGCCCCTTTCAGAGTCTGCCAGCTCGTTGTTTCTTGGCAGCTGAATTCTGGCCAGTATCTTGTTTCCATGCTGGTAATGTCACCTTTAACTTGTTCTCTAATAACGGTTCAATGATACTTTTAATGAAGCTTTCAGAAAGAAGTGAAAGCAAAGGGTACTTGTGCTTATCAGGATTTGTCTGAGGAGGATGGACTGAGGTGGATCAGCTGCAGGCAGGTGAACTCGAGTTCATCTCCAGCATCTGTGGAACTTCTTGTGGATATTCACAACTCTGGTACCTCTGCCTTCAGTCCTGGATGACGAACCACAAGTGTTTCTGGAGGAGCAGGCAGTGGAAGGATTGATCTCTCCCAGAACTGCTTCAGGCACAGAAAAACAGTTCTCCAAATCACTGGTCGTGGCAGAGAACAAGCAAGCCCAACTTAAAATCATCATTGTTTTCTGAATCATGTAGTCCTGTAACTCCAGACGTTGCTATCCCTTGGCCATGCAGGAAACTCCTTAACAAATAAAAGTGTTTGGAATAATATGATTTTATTTTTTTACTTGCTTCACACCTGTTCTTTCAAAACTGTTTTGTTGCTTTAAAAATTGAAAGGTGAAAGGTGTTTTGTTCTCAGTTTTATGCACAAGTTATGCTCTCATACGAGTCATATATTTTGAATGCATTGATTTGAACAATCATCATTATTAATTGTTTCTTAAATCTTTTTAGCCCCTAATTGTTTGGGTTTTTTTAAATTTCTTAATTACTTCTGTTGGAGTAGCTGTGTGGATTTAGCCTGACTTCCACTTCCTGCTGAAAGAAGTTAAATTTTGTATCCTGTGCTGTTCCTGCAACTCCCCTGGCTCGAATAGGAAATTAAAGAAAACTTGTTTGAAGCAGCAGTAAATAGATAATTTATGGTTAAGAACTGATTCAGTATAAATTCTAGACAAGGTGATTGTGTGTGTCAGGTACTGCATTTGTGCATGGAAGGGATGAAACTTGGCTTTCATTCCTCTGAACGAAATTCCTTGGAATGAAGTGAAACCCAACTTGGAACTTGGGTTTCACTGAATCTGATTTTTCTGTCGTTGCTTTAGCAAAAGATTTTAGGGGCCTTCTTTCCTTCCCAGACTGTTGTACAGTGAGACTTCGACAGCATAAGTTTTATGCTTTTAACCAGAGAGGTACCAGACACCAGTGACAAAATTCAGGGTGTGGCACAGAACACTCCTCTTATTTATTGCTTTACAAATGACCATTTCCATGATGTGAGATGATGATTCGGCTCCTTTCTGGATAATAAAGAATTTATTTTTAAGTGCAAAATCAAGCTGATCTTATTCTTTTGGCTGCTGGGGCGGTAGTTACGTGAACAGCCTTCCACCAGAGAGTCCAAAAGAGGAAATGGTCCTTCTGAAACCTGAGAGATGGGTTAAAAATGCTGCTGCTGTGTGTGAGCAGAACTTCTTGCCTTGACTGGAGGTCAGTGTGCTCGTGCTAGCTGGGAACTTGGACTTTTGGTAGAAAATCTAAATAAACCTGTCCCTAACCCGAGTGAATAAGGTCATGAGGAAAGCTTTCCTTCAGATGAAATTTCTTATGCCTGTTCCAGTATTAATGTATGTATAATTATTTAATACGGGGAAAGTGCCAAATGTGTATTTCTAGAACTCTCTCCCCAACATTTCAATGCTTTTACCTGCAAGCAACAAGGATTTGGTGGACTCTGGATTTGGATTAGGTGCTGACTCTGCAGGAGACTGATGTAAGGATGAGAGATTCAGACTGATATTTTCAAGAGGGGCTGAAGTTCTCCAGCTGCTTTCAAAGGGAGCTGGCTGCCCCCTGCTAAATTCCTGCAGATGCTGAATTGTGGTCTTTGTGCCTCAGTTTCCCTTTTGGAAAATGGAGATGATTCTTCTCTACATCACAGGGGATAAAATACGAGGAAAAAGTGGCAGTGGGGGCCCCAGAGATGTCCAGGCATACTCTGAGTTCATCTGACCATCCTCTGTGTGTCTGCTGCTGTGCCACGTTCCTACAACCTCTGCTGCTACGGGGAGTAAATAAAAACCAGATCAGAGGCTTTATTAAATATGTTCAGATTTGTTTCCTTTTAAAGAACATAACCAAAACTTTTCTGGCAAGTGTTTTCAGAGTAAGCCTGCCCTGCACACTTACCATGACAGGTTTAAGCTCAGCTTTTTCTGTAGTCTTGGCAGCAGGTGAGGGTTTCCTGTTCAGAACTGTTCAGTTCTGAACAGTTTTCCTGTTCAGTCCCAAATTCCAGTCTGGGCCCGTGGCCTCACTCCCGTCTCTGAAACAAAACTCCTGTGCTTGCAGGGACTGGCCCAAAATGAGGATATCCCATGAGGATAATGGGTCCATTTAGGGCCCAGGAAGTGAATCTCTTCCCTGGAGAGTTCCTGCTGCTGCAGCCCAGGTCTGTGGCAGCAGGGATGCTTGGGTGTGGTGCAAGGTGGAATTAGAACGGTCGGGTGAGTCGGTTACACGGGGTGGTTTTGCTGGATCCCAAATCCCAGTCCTTAAGCAATATTGCCCACATTCAGGGAAAGGAGCTTTCTGACAGTGCTGTAATAAACATTTTAATCTTGGACCTCTGCAAAGATTTTTGTTTGGCCAAGTGAGATGTTTGTTTTAAGCTGGTTTGTAAATGAGTGGCGTTTGACTCTGTACACAGGTCTGTAGAAAGTACAGAAACACTGGAATAAAGAGGGCAAAGTCCACACAATTGTGTACAATGACCCTGTTATTAAAGCCAAGGGGATTGGTTTGGGTTTATTCCTTGCAGGAAGCTTTGGGAGTGTCATAATGGGCACTGGTGAGGAGTTGGGTGGATGTTTTGCTGTGGGTGATCCCTCACACAGGAATGCTGTAGCAGCATTAGAACACAGGCACTGGGCTCCCCTGAGATATTTTGATTTCCACTACACATTTTTTACACACAAATACATCACAACATTGAAAAAATTCTTCCCCAAGCAGTCCTGGGTAGTTGTGGAAATAAGAAAACCAATCCCTCCCCACTCCACGTGGGTGTCCTGTTGGCAGTTCCAAAGAGTATTTGGTGCTCTTTCAAGACAGCCTAAAAAACATTCCCCCTGCAGGTTCAATTTTAGTACCCAGTGGTGGTAAGAGTACCTTTATCATCTGGTAAAATGCTTGTGGTTTTTAAATAACTGAATGCTAAATAAAATTGAGGCAAGACTTAGGCTTTGTAAGTGCACAGTGATTTGTAAAAATAGTGTTGAGATTTTGGGGTCAACTCATGATGATTTCCAAAGCTCAGTTTTTCTTTCTAATCTGTGTTCAAACCCATTTTTTTCTGATGCAGCATTTTGCAGCAGAAGGAACTTCTGCCATGTAGCTCTTTGTGAAACAGGTGCAATATAAATAAAGGGAAAATTTTGTTTTTCCAAGGCTTATATTTCTGGGTTGTGCTGTGAGCTGTTAAAAATAATTCTGAATTCACTTTGTGGTGATGTTCCAGGGCAGTGAAACAAATTTGTTAACCCTGAAGTGACAGGTGATAGTGTGTAGATATCCAAGGGGCACCCAGCTTTTTTTGTTGCTGTTTTTTTATGTTAGACCTCTATAAATTGATGGCAATATGGGTGAGTTCCCAAAAAAACCACGGACCAACCCCACACTCCTTCCTGTGGGGAATCCTGCCCTTCAGCAAACTTTTTGGTGTTGTTTTCCTGTTCAGCTGTTGTTCTGTGAAGTTCTGGATGTCACTCAGGTCCTGCTGGGATCCCTTATGGAACAACCACACTGGTGACTTCCAGCTCTTGGGACTCCTTCCTGCCTTACACCAGGGCTTCTGATTGGTTTTTGGTGGACAGTCTGTAGCTTTTGGGGCATTTTGTGGATAAACCATTGCTGAGGAACGTGGCAGCAGAAGGGTGACCACGTGGGCTCCGACAGCAAGGCAGGAATGGTGGTGTTGGGATGGAAGGTGGCAGCAGGAAAACTTTTATATTGGCCAAAATTTGAAATTCATCAGCTCTTCTGGGATCTGTGAATCTCCAGGACAGCAAAGTGACTCAGAATCATGGCCAGAGTCTGTATGATGATTATTTTATCCATCAGTTATTCGGAGACATTAGAATATCCATCTTCCTGAGGTTTTCTATCTGCAGATGACACAGTGGGTTCTTCACAGAACATCTGGATGATAATACACAGTTCTGCTTTTTTGGAAGGACATCTGAGTATCCTCTGTGTGATGGGAAACCCTATGAAGTGAGGATAATACCTGAAAATACCGACTGGCTCTCAGTCCTCACAGAGCTTGTGTGGGAGCAATCCTTGGCCGTGGGAGATTTTAGGAGGCAGAATCCTGATTTGGGCCCAGGTGCGAGGCCGATGGCCCAGAGGGGGATTCCACCTCCTAGAACTGTGAACCTTGGAGGAGTTCTCAGACAAAAGCTGCCAGGACTGACGGCTCTGGCTGGCCTTGGACTCCTGGGGGCCATCTCTCAACTGTCCCCAGGACACGAGGGTGTTTGATGGCACGTGGGCTCCTGGGCACAGCTGCTGTTTTGAGTTTGGGGCCGCACGGCCACCATGTCCCATTGTCACCTTGAGCGTGGCACTGTGACACCTGGCTCTCTCCACCACCCTGAGAGTGGCACTGTGACACCTGGTTCTCTCCACCACCCTGAGAGTGGCACTGTGACACTTGGCTCTCTCCATCACCCTGAGAGTGGCACTGTGACACTTGGCTGTGTCCACCACCCTGAGTGTGGTACCAATGACTTTTGGCCTGCCCTGCCATGTTGGAGGTGGCCAACTGGGACTTCCAGCCTGCAACACTCTCTTGAGTGTGCCCAAAACTGACTCCTGGCAAGCCCACCACCTGGGTGTGGCACACTCTGAGAGCCATCCAGAGCCACCATGTCGATAGTGGCATCTTCCACCACCCAGCCCCAGCTACCCCCCCACTGCAGCCCCCACACCTCAGGTCTCCAGGGCCACCGCACCCAGCTGGTGTCACCCTGTCTGTAAAAACAACACCCCTGTGCACCTCTGTCCCTTCCTGTCACCACTCCCGGTTTGGGATCTTTGCCTGTGCAACTGCAACCATCACAGGTTTGGTCAGGAGCTCTGCATGGGCTCCTTTCTTGTCTCTAGCTCCATTTTTATTTGCCAGGGGACAGCAGCGAGTCCCCGATGTCACCGTGCTGGGGACAGCAGTGAATCCCCAGTGTCACTGTGCTGGGGACACTGGTGAGTCCCCGATGTCACTGTCTGGGGACAGCAGCAAGTCCTCAGTGTCACTGCTGGGGACACCAGTGAATCCCCAGTGTCACTGTGGTGGGGGACACCAGTGAGTCCTCAGTGTCACCACGCTGGGGACAGCAGTGAGTCCTCAGTGTCACCCTGCTGGGGACATTGGCAAGTCCCCGATGTCACTGTCTGGGGACAGCAGCGAGTCCCCGATGTCACCGCGCCGGAGCCCCTGCCCTGCAGTGCCACCTTTACACCAGCGAGCCCTCGGAGCGCTGCAGTTCCTCACCCTCACCGCCGGGCGGCAGCAGCGATCCAAACCGCTCCAAAAGGTCAGACTTAAATTCATTAGAGACAGGAAAAATCAACAGAAACCTCGACTTTCCCCTCATAGAACCTATTTTCTTACATTTCCAAGGCCTTTATGGCACATATATATAATGTATGTGAAAGTTATATTTGTATGTTCAAGAGTTATATGTATCTGTATTCAGAAGTCCTTACCTACTAAAATTCTGTGCACAATACAGTAGATGAAGAGGGTTATTTGGAAATAACTGTTATTCTATAAATTAATATTATTTTTCAGTATGTGTAAGAATAAGAAGTTTTAAAGGGAGGAATTAAAACATCAGGACAGGAAACAAGAGGGTGGATGGAAGACAGATGGGCCATAGGGAAGAGAAGGAGGAATTAAAATTTGTGACTGAGGGGGTCCACCACAGTGACATCACCCCAAACCTGTGCCCCAGGGGACACCTGTTCTCATCTCTCCTGCATCCTCCTCCCCCCTCAGCATCTCCTCCCTCCCCCAGGGTGCCAGGGGGATGTGGGGCACTTTCTGCCCCACCTGTGGCCCCCAGGTATTTGTGGTGCTGCTGAGGGAGAAGATGTGACTTCTGATCCTGGGAGTGTTTTAATGTTTGGCTTTTAGGTTTTTATGTCAGAGGTACAAAGCAATGAACAGAGCAGGCTACCAGCATCAAAGGGAGGTGATCAAAGTGAGTGAGCACTGACCCTTAGACTGAACTAGATCCTACTTTTCAGGATCTTCCTTCTTCTTCCTCCTCTCTCTCCTTCCCCTTTCTCCCAGCTTTCCTTCTTCCTCCTCCTTTTACTTCCTCCTCCTTCTACTCCTGTAATGACAAAAAACTAAAATGGAAAGGTAGAAAGAACATTTAAACTCAATGGCACAAAGGAAATAATTAAAGATAGGCAGTCTGCCAGACCCCCTCCGCAACCACAATGTCACAGTTCTACCACTTCTCTTCAAATCTCACAGTGCTAAAAGCAGATTGTCTCTTTAATGACTTTTAAACCTCCCATGATGTTGCCAAAGACTCCAGAAACAAGAAAATAGTAGCCATAAACCGATTTTATTATTTTTGAAAAATGGAATGTTTCACTTACAGAAACTTAAAAGCGATGTTTGACCAACACCATTCAACGTTCATTACAAACCAAAAAAAAAAAAAAACAAAACAAAAAACAAACCCGAAAAAACCAAAACCAACAAACCCCAAACCAACTCGACAACAGTATTTGGCTACAAGTGCAGCAAGCGCTCTTGCTTTTTTTTTTTTTTCCTGTTTTTATTTTAGAATCACAAACTCAAGGTGACCCCTGGTTAATAAAACTCACGACCACCGTCACGCGGCATTAAAAAAAAAAAATTAAAATACACCTATGTACAGCGAGCGCCGTCAGTAGCGGCGGCTGAAGCGGGGCTCACTCAGCCTGTTTGTCCTCTCCGGGCCTGCAAACACACCTGGGATGCCACTGCCCTGCAGCACCTGGCCCTGGCTCCCGGCAGCCGCGAAGCCTCCGCGCCTGCGAACAACGGCACACGTTGGACACGGCCCAGGGGAGGTTTTCTTTCATTTGTTGGGGTTTTGGGTTTTTTTCCCTTTTCCCAACGGCACACGTTGGACACGGCCCAGGGGGGGTCACCCTCTCAAAGATGTTTCTTTCAAAGATGTTTCTTTCTTTCCCATTCCCCAATGCCAGACCTTGGACACGGCCCAGGGGAGGTCACCCTCTCAAAGATGTTTCTTTCATTTGTTGGGTTTTGGGGTTTTTTTCCCTTTCCCCAACAGCACACATTGGACACGGACCAGGGGAGGTTTTCTTCCATTTGTTGGGTTTTTGAGTTTTTTTTCCTTTCCCCAACGGCAGACCTTGGACATGGCCCAGGGGAGGTCACCCTCTCAAAGATGTTTCTTTCATTTGTTGGGTTTTTGGTTTTTTCCCCACCCCTCTCTGCCAATCGAGGGTTTAAGGAGGTGAAGGTGTTTTTCAGGATTTTTTCCTTTATGGAGATTGGATTGTTATAGAAATATTGTAAGCATTCTGATAGAGCTTCTTACCCTGATGTCCCTCCTCGAGTCATCCCGTGGCCTGGTCCTGACTGACCAGGCATGCTTCTATCACCACCTAATTCAAAAAGAGAAAAGAAGGAGGGGGGGGGGGNGGGGGGGGGGCGACAAGAAAAAAAAAGAAAAATACAGGCTTTTGTGCTTCCCTAATAAAAATGTCGCCTTGTCCCCAGAATTTCATTTGCTTTCTCAGTAATTTAACTACCACTAGAAGGTTCAGCAGCAGTAATTCACAGAAAAAACCACGATCACACTGGTAAGCAGCAAGTGTACCTTGCCATCTCTCATGATCCCGTCCCATCACTCCTCCATCCACATTTCCCTGCCATGTACGATCTTGATGCCCCTCTAACTTTCGACCATGATCTCCCCAGTCACGTCCATCTCTTAAAAAAATAAAAGAACATCTTCTAGGTATGTCCCCTACCCACTGAGCAGCACAGGGTAAAGCCAAACACCATACCCCCTGCCAAAGTGTGTTAAATGGTTAATCAAGCTGTAGCTGTAGCCAACCAATCACTGCAATCAGAACTGGTCAAATAGAAACAATGAGACACGTGCTGAACAGCATCCTTCACACAACAAAACTTGTCTTTTGTGATCCAGAAACATCATGGATATTGCAACAGACTGAAATACTTGGGCATGGATCAATTCACTGGCTGCCACTCCTTGGTCTGAAAATTATGCAGCTGGAATATGCCCAGCTTGATTAACTGGTTTAAAAGAGAAACCACTACAATTTCAGGGGAGCCCAAGTTCTCTACCCCCACCACTGCAGAGACTTCTCACTCAATCTCCTTTAAAACCTGACCACTGGCCATGAATGAGACTTGTGTAGGCCTTACTGAGGCATCTGTAAATCTCATGTGTAGAAATAAAAGTTACCTACAGGAGAACCACAGTCAGGAGCTAAGTGAGCACAGAGCTTTACTCACTACAGAGCTTCACTCTCCCGGGGCACGTGGGAGCTACATGTGACAACTCCCTGCTCCAAGATCCAGAGAGAGGCTTCACACTTGTCAAGCTGCTTCTGCTGTCACCCTTCAAAGGTTCACTGAGGAAATGTTAAGAGCCCCCAACCACTTCCCTGATTTGCCAGGCACTAACCGGGTTTGTGGGGGGATCCCTCTTCCCTCACTCATCCTTCTGTCCGAGCCGTAGCCCCCCCAGCTGTCCCGGGAGTGACGGTCAGGGCCCCCGTGCCGCTCATCTGGGTAGTGCTGAAAGGCAAACAGGACACACCTTTATGCTAAAAACCAACACAAGTTTTCTTCTAGGGTTGCAAAAATTTGGCTTTTCGGACGTTGTATTTCTATGAGCTGTCAGAAAGAACTGCAGCTGTCTCTTTTACAGGTTCTGTTGTTGGGCATGGTTCACTCCAGGAATTTATTCTGTTTATTGACATTGATTCCATTCTCTCCACTGGTGGGAGAGGTCTTTTTTGTTTGGTTAGGTATTTTAAGGCTTACATTCTTGGCTTCAGATTTTTAATTTTTTCATAGAATATCTGCCTACTTCCTACCTCTCTTCAGAAATGAAAGGTTTTGAATCCCATTGTGGCATTGATTTTCACACCAGTCCTTTTACAGCCTCGTTTCTTTAAGGCACCAGTTGTTTTATTTAGATAAATGTGAGAGAAGGCATCCTTTGCCAGCTAAATAAGTATACAGCAGCTCCCTCTTAACACCTAAGACGGTCAACCAAAAAGCTTTTACTGCCACACACCAGCCTGAAAAGATGCTCCCATCACTCAGAGGTTTCCCCTGGCCTGTATCAGAGGCTACCACCCCAGCAAGCAGCAGGTAACCTAATAACTTACTTTATGCTCATTAGCACACAAAATTAGTTGTCCTTAAGCATCTCAGCTGAAACGATTGTGTTTGTGCTGTGTGCACAGTGTCCTTTCTGCTTTGGGGTCAGCCTGTTTTGGTTTTTAACTAAAGCAGGAATTTGGTTGTAACGCACCTGCCCATCTCGATCTGGAATTCCCCTTGTACAGTCCCTCCTGGAACAAAAAGAAAAGTTTCAGTCGAATCAACACAGTAATTATAATTCCATTGTCTGCATGAAATAACACATGGAAAGGTAATCTTCATTAGGCTGTAAATCTGATGCTAATGTTCAGTGGCAAGGTAACTCAAAAGAATTCTTACTTCATAGTATAAAAAGAGATCAAAGTAACACCTATCAATGTAACATGGGTAAAAAAGGCACCACTGAGGATGGCCAGGCACTCAGTGATACCAAGGGAGAATACTCAGTGAACCTAGCAGTGTCAGAAATGAGATACAAGCAAAAACAAATGGTACAGTTTTCACCAGAGATCCTGCGAGAGCAAACAGAAGCCTCAATGGCACCACGCAGAAAATATTTTTCCATTCTGTGGCGCTAAAAACCTGCATTAGCCAGGCTGCAAAGATGAACATAAGGGAAAGTTTTAAAGCAAAAGGAAGTGGCTAAATCTTAGGGGTTCATAAAGCAGACTTTTATACACTTTGAGAGAAGCTGTTGTATCTCCAACATCATGGCAGACTACATTACCACTCAGCTTACAATCTTTATGCAGCCTCTTTCCGGTATGTCCCTAACCCACAGAAACAAAGAACTGCAAGCATGTGCCAAATTAGACACGAGAAATGCACAAGAGTGATTTCTTTCACCCTGCTGACACCATTCAAGCCACAAAAAGACACCAAATTTCCCTGAAGGCATAGGAAGAAGAAGAAGAGCCAGTGCCTTGCCAACCTGTCCAAGCAGTGGTCCTGGTAGCGGCCGCGGTCCCTGTGGTCGAAGTCGTGGAAGCGATCCTGCCGGCCGAAGTCCGAGTGGTACCGCTCCTCCAGCGCCAGCCGCTTCGCCTCGGGCCAGTAAGGGTCATCTCGCCTGCACACGGGCTCACATCAGCAGCAATGCCACAGCCACCTCCCCTCTCCCGCTCTCTCAAACCTCATTCAACCCAACAATTAAAAATCTACGTGCGTTAAGCAGGAGTGGCATTTCGGTTTGAGAGAAAATCTCGTTTACCGAAAGCAGCTTAATTTCGGCACGTGCTGATGTGAGAACGAGTATCTTTCCCACCACCACGCAAGAGTTGATACACACAGTTATTACCCTTGGTCACCCCTCTTTGGGAAATAAGAGTAGACCAGAACAGTGCTTACAAGTGTACAAGCAGGGAGTTTGCTCTTCTTCAAATTGCTATCAGTGTTAAAAGCAGCATGTGAAAAATCTTTCAGCTGTGAGCTCCCATGACTGCCTTATCCAGAGTGCTCCCCACTTCCACAGGCTCCCAAAGGGGATGTGGCTGAGGAGTTTGGAGCCCCACTGCCCTGCTCCTCACCTGCTGTCAGGATCATAAGGCCTCCTCATGGCAGATCTCCGCTCCTGCTCGTAGCGCAGCTGCTCCTGCTGGCGTCGCAGCTCTTCCCTCTCCCTCTGGATTCGCTCCTGTTCCCGTCTCCTTTCCTGCTCTATGTGCATCCTTTCCCTCTCCAACCTCTCCCTCTCCAAGCGCTCTCTGTCCAGGCGCTGCCTTTGGAATTCCAGCCGTTCCCGCTCCCTCTGGAGCCGCTGCCTCTCGTCCCGCTCGTGAATGGCTGCAAGGCGCTGCTCCCGGTCTCGTCTCTCTCTCTCTCTAATTTAAAAGACATAATTGGTTCTTAATTGAAACTCTTCAGTCCTCACTTCTTTGTTTTGGGTGGGTTTTCTTGTTTGGTTTTGCCTTTTTTTTAAAAAAAAAGTTTCCACGTTCTCCCCTTTCTTCCCAATTAAGGAACAGCTTAAGGGAAAATTAAAAACTCCATACAAATGACAGAAGCAAAGAGAGCTCTGCATAAATAACATAGTATCTACTCTTAAGTCTGGTCTGAAAAAGCTTTCAGAGAGCACAGCATGTCCTAAGACAAAAATGTGACACACAAAAGTATTTACAAGTTTCTGGGAAAAATCAAGGAAATTCAAATCCAGTCAAGTGGAACACAAAGCCTGAAAGCACCTATGGAAGTCTCATGAGAACACTGATTTCAACAGCAAAAGCCTCCATCACTTGGCTTTATGTCTGTTCTAGCAGTAAAAAAATCTAAAAAAATTTATTTAATTTTAAATAAATAAATAATTTTTTAAAATTTATTAAAATTAAAAAAAATATTAAAATTTAGTATGAAATCAGAGATATCACTGTTGGAAGGTCAGCACAGCACTGCTTTGCAGCCTGTTCAAAACACAAAACAGGTAAGGGAGTAAAAAATGCCATTCCAAGTTCAGAGGGAACTGGGAACTCACCGGCGCCTCTCCGTTTCCCTGATTTCTCTCTCCCTCTGCCTCTGCCGTTCCCGTTCCCGCTGCTCCTTGATTTTATCAAACGATAAAATATCCTGCTTTTCTTTGCTCTCCGATTTGCGGTCCTGGCTTTTTGTGCTCTGGGAAGAATCAGAACAACGCAGGAGCTGAACACGGTGCATTTCCAGCTAAAGCTCCCAGGCAAATACCTGAACCATGTCAACATAAACAAAACGGGCTACCATACCTTCCCTAGGGCTAGACAACAGTGGAATTCCAGGGAAAAGCACCCCAAATTTGATCAGAACTTCTGAATTACAAATAAATACTAAGGGGACACAATCTGACTTGCACTGATTTCAAAGAACACACACCAGTAGCATTTCAAGCTCAGGGAAACACATCATCCTAACACCATTTTCATATTGCAACTCGGCTTCTTCCACTAGGCCAGCAGTAAAAAAGCATAAAAAAGGTGAAACAGAAGCATTTCTCCTCTGCCACATCATTAACACCCTGATGCTTTCCAGAAAAAAGGATAAAAGGATAATTGTACAAATATGCAAGGCTAAATAAACCCCCTTCATCTCTGAGCACATGAATCTATTTTTACACAAAAGCTTCTCTGGAAGTTGGCCTTACCCTCTCTTTTGATGCAGAGGTTTTCACACTAATAACTGGCTCTCCTTTAGATTTATCCATTACCACTGTCCTTTCAGTTCCTCGACTTGCTAGAAAACAAAACAGAGCCAAAAATAAATGGTACAAAAGGCATTCAACAATTCTCACAAGATTCAAAACAGTGAAGATATTGAATAGTAAGAAGTTATTTTAATGAGGTTTTTTAGTAACATATGGAACTTATTTATGATTTAAATAGCATGCCAAGATTTGGCCAACTTGAGGGTGGAGGCAGTAAATTATCATAAAATTACAGAAGTATTTTCTGGCAGGGATGACAGCTAAAAACACAAATTTAATTTAATTCTCCTGTCCACAAAACACATCCTTCGCCACAGTTAAAAAAAAAA